>JAJMSH010000061.1:0-85358 GCA_030558315.1 Kodamaea suecica | reverse complement strand
ACTCTTGGGTTCCATATCTGCCTGATATAATCCATGACTAAGCTGCTCGCCACTTCGAGTTTATTGAGGGGCCATGACGGTAGTGCAAAAGACTTCCTTCTTGTCACCAGTTGTTATTGCAGTTAGCACCAGCCAATACAAGTAATTAGTACTTGATATCACTACAAGCAATCACTAATTGTTACCACTAGCGACAACATCACGACAACGCGTCGCTGCTTATCACTAATAGGAATTACCCAAAGATAACCACCACTTGCTACCAAGGCAAAGAAATCTAAAGAACTACCCATGTCTTCTACTCCGCCCGCTTATCAACCTCTCCTGGAAGCACCAGAAAGAACGGCTGGTGATAATGTCCCGGACGACTTCAAATACTCCGTCAACGTCTCCCTGTGTGAATTGCCTGTCAGACAGCTTTTCATCCGTAAGGTGTATGCACTTCTAACTGCTCAATTGGCAGCCACCTTGCTTGCTGGCTACTTGATCAAAGTTAACACGGGTGTGCAAGAATGGTGTTTGAACAATATGTGGTTATTCTTTGTTTCTATGGTTGGTACTCTTGTATTTGCATTTGCAACCCAATGGAAAGCCCGCCTGTACCCCACCAACTTGATTATGCTTTCATGTTTCACCTTATGTGAAGCATATGGAATTGGATTAGCGTGTTCTCTTGTTGAATCTGATTTGGTGATTGAAGCTGTTTTGCTCACCACCGTTGTGTTTGTTGGATTGACATTGTTTGCATTCCAGACCAAGTATGACTTCACTGATTGGCAAGGTGTTTTAGGAATGGCACTCTTCTTCCTTTTCAGTATGGGTATTATACTGATGTTTTTGCCATTTGGAAGTGTAATGGAGAAGATTTATTCGTTTGGAGGGGCTTTGATCTTCTCGGTCTACATAATAATTGATACCCAAATTATCATGAAGACAGCCCATTTGGATGATGAGATTGTGAGTACCTTGAAGTTGTACTTGGATATCATCAACTTGTTTTTGTTTATTTTGAGAATATTGAAGGATAGAAATGATTAAGAGATGCATGGTTGACGTTTCTTTGTTTGGCCTTTATAAGGAAGACATTCTTTACTGGTCTGCAGTGAGGTATTTGAATCTGTGGAAGATACCATTGATTGACACAGGGTTTTCAAAGGTAAATGATTGTACCTCCAAATAAAGCCATTCCTTACTCATTCTCTTTTCTACAGGCAGTGCCTACTTTATCTAGTTCTTAATTGTTTAGTGTTTAATACTATGAAAATAGTTTTACTTCTGTAGTGGGGTCAATGTCAGCATGTATTCTTACGCCCACGTCGACGACAGTTTAGCTGATATCATTTATAAAATACTCTTATATTCTAATGTATGTTCAATCTCAGATATCCTTTTTGAGACCTGATAGAGCTTCATTCAACTACTCTCGTGAAGTTGTACTCTCCTTTATTTGCACTGATGATTTGCCTGATACACGGTACCTCTTTCTCGAGCATGCCCTTCTTTGAAAGCTAAATCGAATACTCAAACAACATTGACTACCTTGCAAATTAATCATCACAGGTCATATACAACGGATTCGTTACACACGCAACTTGCATGTTCGAATTGTTAACCTCCGTGAATGCATCCATTTCCTTATATTCACCATACTCGATCTTGTCTCTCCACATCCTTTTAATCACTTTTAGTGCTCTCTTCAGGGCCTTGGTGGTAGTGGTTGTCTCTACCATCATTTGGAACTGCAAACTCCCGTAAGGAGGAATATTGCACAGGACACCTCCGCTTAAAGTGTCCACTACAGTTGCCAGCAATCCAAAGGAATGTTGAATAATAAGAATTGGTACTGAAGCACCAATGTTTGTACTTATTTCAGAGGAGATTGCCCAGCCCTGGGAAAAGCCACCAGTTGCATTATTCTCACTCTTTCTGCACGGCCCCATACCCATCCAGTCGGTCATTTCAGTTGTAAAGGTAGCATTTGCAAAGGCAATCTCAGTGAACTCAATGATCTTTGAATTGGCAAAGTACGATAAGAAATGGCTTTTACTAAAGATCGAGTTGGTCAATAAGGGAATATAATCAGGCGTTGATGCCTTTTCTGCAAGGATATTGCTCGTGATTATTGACTTGGTCAGTTTGACTTTGATTATTCCATGTCTAAGTAAGTCTTTTGGCAGTAGTTGGTCGATTGTATCGATTTCAAAGATATTGGAACCCTGTGATTTTAACCAAGTTGATAGCAATGGATTGAGTTTTGCGGATTTGATATCATCTAGAGGAAGTAGTTTGATTTGGGGGAGAAGGGAAGCGGAAAGTGCACCTGAGATTGAGAAAGCAGCGATGACAACCTTTGTAAGAAGCATTGATGTTATTGATGATTAAAATTTTAATTGAAGGTGAATATTGATAGATATTTGCTATTTTATAGTTATTTGCATGGCATAGCGAATGTCTTTGGTGTTTTAAAGGTCTTATGAGACGGTATTGCTGTGGCATAGTACCGTTATATTAGGCTGCAAATTTTAGCCCAAAGAGGAAATAGCATATTCTGCAAGGTGGAATGCTATGAGAATGGTTCAAGAAAGATTATGTTAGGACTGACAATTGGTTGTATAAGAGCTATAAGATGATCTGCAGGAGTGAGATGTTGATATTCGATAGAATGGGCTATTTTGTAATTGGCCAAGCAGTTGTCTACATGAATCCTTTTGCATTGGTGTGTGAAACCAAGTGGAACAATATGAGGGGTGGCCACTTGCAAACTTGTGGAAAGCTGATCATAGAATACTAAGGTTGATATCTTTATCCAAACCACAGATGCAAGGCGAACACCCATTTCGCTTGAGTATGTTGTTCTGAGCACTGAGTTGGTTCGTGCTACAAAGGTTTTACAGCAATTGAGATGGTCGAGAGGTATATAAGGGAGAAACATCCAAGGGAGAAACATGTAAAGGAGAGGCATCTAAGGGAGAAACATCTAAGGCAGAAACATGTAAAGGAGAGGCATCTAAGGGAGAAACATCCAAGGGAGAAACATGTAAAGGAGAGGCATCTAAGGGAGAAACATCTAAGGCAGAAACATGTAAAGGAGAGGCATCTAAGGGAGAAACATCCAAGGGAGAAACATGTAAAGGAGAGGCATCTAAGGGAGAAACATCTAAGGGAGAGACATGTAAAGGAGAGGCATCTAAGGGAGAGGCATCTAAGGGAGAGGCATCTAAGGGAGAGGCATCTAAGGGAGAAACATCTAAGGTAGAGACATGTAAAGGAGAAACATCTAAGCGAGAAGAGGGCATTTGTACGAGAGCACAAGAGGAAGAAGAGTGGAGCATATTCAAATAATGGTAGACGGTGGATATAAGACTGAGTATAAGACAGTGGAATCAGTACAGGCTAAGGGTACTGTCTGTTTCGCCCGATTGATACTCTGCATTAAGTCAAATTTATAGTTTATGCACTGAGTCTACCTCTCTCCATCTAGGTGTATTCATAGTGACTTTGGCAGTATTAGGTGTTCTTTCAACTTGCATTGCTTGAGAATAGCTTCAGCAGAAGAAACCAGTAATCATATATGCAACAGACACCACGAACTTGTATCCCTCCATGAAAAGTTACCCACCTGTAATTACTAGAAAAGATGCTCTTTGAAGTTACCTTTAGGGGATCATGGACTAGCCTTCTACTTTAATTGGCCCTCTTGGAGTGTTGTAAGTGAACTCTCTTTGCTCACGCCTCTATTCAGAATCCATACTCGGGGAAGATCATAGATGAATTCCGTAGTCTTTTGGGTGATCACCCTTCAGCAGTCTGCGTGTCAACGGCTACCCTACAGTTTGTCGATAACTCCCCTTCAGTACCCTCAGTTGACAATAAATTGTATAAGGCCACTTGCCTCGACTAGTATCTCCTAACTTCAGCCGGTGACCCTAGTATCACCTCTCGTCTGTGCCTACATGCCTAAGGCTTTTGTTGCTGTCACACAGTATCAACAAAGCCAACACTTTCTCTTGTTCAAGAGATCTAATCTTACTCTCTTCTCTCTTTACTCTTTACTCTCCCTCTCCCACTCACGATTTCGCGACCTTTTGGAAAACCAATTCTTCCTACATGCACACTAATCTTGCCAAGACTTTCTCACTTTGTCATACCATCGCTCCACCGTCCCTAGCCAACTCTATGGGCTTATCGATACTACCATCGACCAAAGCCTCGCTGTCCCCTGTCTATTGACGTGAAAATACGAGCTTCGATTTTCCGTTTGATTCAAAACTCACTTCGCTCCAGGTAACTTACCAGTAACTGCCCTATTTGCCCACCCTTAATTCTCAACGAAATTTATGGGTGCGGATCCTCTGGGTTTTGAAGAATCCTCTTAAACCGCTCAAAACAACCCAATCAACCAAAAGAAAATTATTTTTTGAATTTGCTTTTGGCAAACCAAAAATCACAAGGAACGTTTTGAAAGCGAACTTTTGTACCACCGGGAAATATCCGACCATTTTTACTCTATCTCGTTAAGAACCAACCTGCGAGCTAAAGGTATTTCTTTCTGATTGTAATCATGGCTGATTATAATCAGTGAACGATTGCAGTAATACTGCTCCATTTCTCCATTGACTGGATGAAATACGGTTAAGGGTTTTGGACTTTCGGATCATGCATTGAGTCGAAACTGCGTTCTACGGTTTGTATGTGTACTGACGTCGTTGCCTCATAGCCCTTTATTGTTTCACTTCCCTGTTACTTTACAACAAATTTCGCTTTACAAAATTGGTCCGCACCGAAAATTTGTAAAATCTTTACTCATATATAAACTAAATGCCAAGAAGTTTTTGAAAACCAATTCTGTCAATACACAGATATACGAACACTGATATGGATCCATTATATCAGCATTTGCAGCCACAGGCTTCAGCTCAGAGTTATCAGGTACAACCAGTTAGCCAACTGGCAACTCTTCCTTCGTCGTTGATGTACTATCCCAGTGATTTCTCATATTATTATTATAACGAGAGTACCCATGGTAGCCGTTCCCATCTGCTGCAATCGCTTCACCAGAAGCTGTTGGGACAGAACCAAGCTCAAGGCCTGCTCCAACACCAACACCAACACCAACACCAACAACAGTTCCAGCAACACCAGCACCAACACCAGCACCATCTTCCACAACACTACCAAACTCAGCAATCACAACAACAAAACCCGCAATCTCAACGACCCACCGATAACATGAATAACCCTCTTTATTACTATGGCTACACTAGCCCACTGGGATCGTCTGTCAGCTCTAACAGTTCAGGCTCTACAAACCTGTCCGCATCAGCCCTTCCAATAGACTACTCCTCCTTAGTATCTTATACAGGGCTGCCTAGACTCAAGAGGAAAAGAAGGAGTAACACACTGAAACTGGGTCTCACCCGGAAAAGCCCAGGCGGTGCTGTTGTGTCTCTGTTGGTTGGTGCTATTGCAAGTGTTACCTCTGTTGAAGGTGTCAATTCTTCAGAGACAGAACAATTCACTTGCAATGTTTGCAATAAGATCTTCCACAAGCAATACAATCTCAAGCTGCATATGAAAACACATTCTGACGACAAGCCATTTGCTTGCTCCAAGTGTCCGAAGAGTTTCGCCCGTCTGCATGATAAAAAGAGACACGAACTGTTGCACGAGGGAGTCAAGAACTTCAAGTGCCAGGGATACTTAAAAGACGGTGCTACCAAATGGGGTTGTGGTAAGCAATTTGCACGTAGTGATGCCCTAGCAAGACATTTCAGAACAGAGACTGGTTGGCTTTGTATCAAACCATTAATGGATGAAGCGAAGCACATTGAAGGTGGCGCTGGCGCTGTCAATTTTGGTGCTAATTTCACTCCTAATGTGAATGCTAGTATTAACGCTAGTTTGGCTGGTTTTACAGCTCCACAGCAGTACGATTATGATGGTCCAGCTGGGTTGCTTGAGGAAGACTTCGATAGTAGTTTGCTTCGAAAGATGCCACCAACTACTAAGATATAGCGTATATTGTATGCATATATATGAATTGATGAACAGCGGTCATTGTGAATGTAGGTGGTGTGCGGTGTGTGTTAGTCTTGGGTTTGATGATGCTCGAAGATGTCTTGATGTGGTCCTTACAGTTGTGTGTTTGGTGTGCTCTATTGGATGGTATTATTACGATGGTTTGCTCTATAAAAAGGTATTATTGAGGTGGTCGTGGTGTCATTCAACAGGCACTTCTTCTCCTTGGAACTTGTGTTTACGGTGGTTTATTTGACAGAACTGTGAAAGGTTCTGTATTATTACTTCCTAATAATCACGGTGGTGTGGTAGAAGGTCTCGATATTTGTTGATGGTGTCTTGGTCTCTTCGCTAGCAGTTTTGCTTTGACCTTTGGGAAAGTCCTTTGATATATTCTTGCTACCTTTGCTGCTGTCTCATAGTTGACTCCTTTACTGTACTCTTCAAGATGTTATATTCACGAGACTCTGCTCGACGTTACATCCACGGCTTACCATTTGTTAATGAGGCTAGTGAAAGCTACATATGAAGTATGGAATGAACCTCTTGACTCCAGCACCACCCCTCTCAAAGCAAATAACGAACCAAATGAACCAAATAATGCGTCCACTTCAGCCTAACACTAGCGAACTCTACAGTAATCTACAATACGCTACTCTCCACTCTATCACTCTCCGCCTGTCTTCGTCCTCCAGGCAGTAACCTTCCTTCGCATTATGAGATCCTTGTCCAGTTAACTTCCGTCTACTCCACCGCAATATTCAACCTAAGTACCATGCTTTCTTTGTCACCAACGAGTCTTTCCTTTCTCTACCACGGACTCGTTTTAGTTCTGCTTGAACCAACCCAAACCTCTATTGACCACTCCACAAACAACCGTATTACTCTACCAACAATGAAATCAAGCCATGCAATACCGTCATCACAAATGCCTTCTGTAACTCAAACACCCACTTCCATGGAATTTTATATCTTACTAACCATTGAGGTACTAGGCTACTCTGAGGATTCATCTTCAATTCCGGTTAAAATTCTTCAGCCATGAACCTTAAATTACTTGAGCAAATATGGCTTCCATGTACGGTATTCGCCTTTAATGGTTGGAGGCTGTGTCTAAAAGGTATACCAAATTGGACTATACACAATAGTTGCAGTAGTCTCTCCACTTATTAACCAGGAAAACAACCAATATGGGACCCCACTTCGAAATCATACGATCTTCAACACACATGGATACCAAGACCCCACCCCGACACCAAACACTAGTACCAATCAACAACGTTTCCTTGGTCCCATCTTGATAAAATTTTCATGGCTTCAAATTACTATTTCCCAATGCGGCCTTTTGCAGCCATGCAATCACAAACTATCCACACAAACACTAGTGGTCCAAGCTTGCCGGATCACGACAACCGGCCTAAGATATCAAAGCTATATGAGGCTTGGGTCGATCTGATGCCTATGCGTTTGTACTGTTTGCTTTAAATTACGTCTACTGGAGTTTGCTCATTCTGGGATTCATACTACTTTTGCTTTAGCTCCTAGCGGGGTTTCATTCATTGCAGGGGTTCAAATCCGCTCCCTCTCTAGTCATGTCTCTGCTCTTAAATGACCTCCTTCGCCTTGGAACGTGCTTTCTACCCTTAATGAATTTTTAAACATGTTTGTCTCACCGATATTGTGGAAGCACCCCGAGATATAGGCGTTCATCACAAGGCTTCAACCCCACCGGACTTGAATCAGGATGCTCCTTAAAAGGAACGTGCATTTGGGCACGAGTATAAGGGGTACAGTTATTGAATGATAGACCCATTCTTGCTCAATACATACAATACCACAAGGTACCACTTTCGCCCGAGGCTGTGTCTTATTCAGAGTTGGTTATAGTAAAAAGCTGCAACGTAAAGCTCATGGAAGCAAAACCAAGGCTGAATACACAGGCTGTGCTTTCTTGATCTTCGGGGAGCAACTTTCTCTCCGGCATTGTACCAGCTGATTGAATATGGTCGAATGAAACTAAAGGAACGAAGGGACTGCGGTGGGGCTGGAAGTGATGCAAAGCACGGGCGTAATATGTATCATGGGAATGTTAAGTACAATGGATATGTTTGTTTTGAGGAAACTGGGCATTTTTATCGAATCTAGACCCTAAGGATAACCAACAATTCGTGCTGGTTGCCATTATGGAAGTTAGAAGATGTGGCATGAGATAATATAATATCCATGAAGGATGCCGTGGATACGTAAGCCTTGGGAGTAAATTGATGGTCAAGTACGAATTATTTGATCAAGAAGGTTTTATGATAGGATCTGCTACGTTTTTTATGGCCATCGCTGTCAGAGTAGTAACTCGGGGTTTCCCGAACAACCAGAGCTTTTGTTTGCCTTGAGCCATCTCCAAAGGAGCATTGTTTCAGGATTTTCCTAGTTCTATCAATCTTCTGCTATCTTCATCAGACACAACCAGAGCTCATCAGAAAGAGCCTGAAATCATCAACCCTATCTTTTCAATTACCCCCACCTTACTCAGCTGGATTATCAACCACCTCACCTTAGCAGTTCCTACGTGAACCTTATCATGATTTATGCCATCAGCCCTAGGTCTCAAATACTCTTTACTCCATAAAATGCCCCATACCCTATTTCCCTTCAGCGAGTGCCGTACTTCTCTATTAACCTAATGTTCACTCACCAACTTACACTCAACAACATACACTCACCCACATACACTCACCCACATACACTCACCCACATACACTTACCCACATACACTCACCAACATACACTCACCAACATACACTCACCAACATACACTCACCAACAGATGCTCCAGTAATGGCTGCAAATTTTCAGCCCTCTTTGGCATATTTTGCCAAGACTTTCTATATCTTCCTTTGCAGATTTGCAACCATTCCAATATGGTGCCAAAAGTTATAAGCCACCACTCTGTACCCAAGAGGCACACGACAACAGATACACTCTGGCTTCATACTCTTCCACAAAGCCACCCACCTCAACAGTGGAGAAACTGAGGATCCACCTTCGTGTTGATTATCGTCTCTCAATATACGGCATATGATGGGCTAGTCCCATAGCAAAGGAACCCCAGTGAATGCCAGCAAATGTTGATTGGCGTCCATTAGCAAATGCTAACGATTCTCGAGGCTCGAGGGGGCAAGCAACGCTCTTTCTCAAGTCATACCACTTACTCCTCGTTCCACCACAATGCCAAGTCTAAACTAAATATCTAATTATAGCTACATCCCAGTGCTAAAGAAAACTCAATTCCGACAACTAATGACAACAGGCAGCATGAAAAAAGACCATGTCTACTCCACTTCAATGAGCCTCTCCTAGAGATGGCTGCGGGTTGGATTAATCCCTTAGAAAGATATAGGAATCTAAGTAAATTGCCACGACAGATTTACCATCCTTGTAGTACTATCCGTTGGGTAAATTGCAAGGTGACATCTTCTGAAATACGTTTGCGACTCCATAACTGCCTTGTGAACAGCCTCGCAAGCAGGCTTTGAAGCCAAGCAACACACAATCCGATACCGTTGTCTATCTTAAGAATCGGATGGTCTGGGAGAAAGAGCCTTGATTAGGAAATAAAGTTTACTCCGTACACTTACTCATGGATGACGGAATTAGTTATATCTATATCTAGCTAGTCTGGCAGGTGAGGAGAAGAGCGTGGAACAACCGGTGTTGCCGCATAACCACGACGGGGCATAAATACGACAATGTGTGGGAATATTGAGCTCTAATAGGCCACCATGCTCTTATGCGGTCCGGAGATTCATGTATTGATACTTATGCTTCTTGGCATTTTTGGTGAAATGAGCAATTAAAAGAACCTGGACGATAAGTCAAAAAGGAATAAGTGATAGAGTTGACCTATGTTGTGCACTGCTAAGAGATATTATCATATTCCATCCATATTGCCCAGTATTATTTTACAGTGAAGACGGAGTTGATAATGGAACTTTGGAGATAAACTATAAACAAATATCAATGAGTGATATACCCCAGTAGTTTCGCCTGTAAAAAGGCATTGTTCGACTTATCAACTACTCTTGTTGCTATCTTTGATGATATCGGTGGCATTGATTACTACTATGGATTTGGTACTATAAGGTGTTCGATGAAAATGTATGACAAAGTACTACGTGGACAAAGACGTGGAACACATGGTACGTTCAACGGTCTTTGGTTGCAGATCAGTTGTGCCTATAGCCATTCAGCATTACTTTGGTAAAAGTCTTACATTGAACGTAATGTTGTACAATCTGGTTCATATATTCATTTGTATTGTATCCAATTAATGAATCGAGCAGAGTTGAAAGTTAGTAATGATTCTGGTAGTATTATCTAGTTGTACTATACAATCATAGTTCATGGTAATGATAGGAGCAAGCTATATGATACTTCTATAACCAAAATGCCAGCACAGTGTGTTAAAGTACATCATGAAACCTTGCCTCAAGTATCGCCTTCACGTTACTCAAGATATTGATGATAGTCGGTGGTTCCTTGACATTTCTTGCCAGCACTACGACCACTGACATCTGCACCTCCAGCATATTCTACATTAAAATCTCCTTCTCCTTTTCCACAAACACTTTCTGTGTTGCCCGAGTATCACCACAACTCCTTTCATTAATGAGGCCACTCTCTTCAGCATCTCTACTGCACCTTCACGAATGTCCAGTCAACGTTCTCTAACAAATTCCAATTCTCTTCCCTCCAATTCTCTTCCCTCCAATTCTCTTCCCTCCAATTCTCTTCCCCCAATTCTCTTGCTTCCGATGTCCTTCGATTAAACTACCATCCACCCTAGCTCCAATATCCACTTTTTGCAGCCATGCCACTGCTCCATCACCAACATCGCTACCACCAATCACCCCCACAGACCCCGGAAATTACCCGGACATCTCACCAAAAAAATTCTTCACCAAATGAAAAATTGAAGAACTTCTAAAGTCCAAAACTTATTAATCCATTTCCCCAGACAACCCGATAAATCTATCCAGTCAATTGTAAATATGTTGAGATCTAGTCATACTCCACTCAAGAAGGTCACCACAACTTTCGTCCGCTATGCTCACAAAGAGTTGAAGTTTGGTGTCGAAGGTAGAGCTGCCCTCCTCAAAGGTGTCAACCTTTTGGCTGATGCTGTCTCCGTGACTCTTGGTCCTAAAGGTCGTAACGTTTTGATCGAACAACCTTTTGGTTCCCCAAAGATCACCAAGGATGGTGTCACCGTTGCTCGCTCAATCACCTTACAAGATAAGTTCGAGGACTTGGGAGCTAAGCTTTTGCAAGAAGTTGCTGCTAAGACTAACGAAAGTGCTGGTGATGGTACTACCTCCGCCACCATTTTAGGTAGATCCATTTTCACCGAATCTGTCAAGAACGTCGCTGCCGGTTGCAACCCAATGGATTTGAGAAGAGGCTCCCAAGCTGCTGTTGAAGCCGTTGTGAAGTTCTTGCAAGAAAACAAGAAGGAAATCACCACCTCCGCTGAAATTGCTCAAGTCGCCACCATTTCCGCCAACGGTGACCACCACATCGGTAACTTATTAGCTTCCGCTATGGAAAAGGTAGGTAAGGAAGGTGTCATTACCGTTAAGGAAGGTAAGACCTTGGAAGATGAATTGGAAGTCACAGAAGGTATGAAATTTGACCGTGGGTACATCTCTCCATACTTCATCACCAATACCAAATCAGGAAAGGTTGAATTTGAAAACCCATTGATCTTGATTTCCGAAAAGAAGATCTCTTCTATCCAAGATATCTTGCCTTCTTTGGAATTATCAAACCAAACCAGAAGACCATTGTTGATCTTGGCCGAAGATATCGACGGTGAAGCTCTTGCTGCATGTATCTTGAACAAATTGAGAGGTCAAGTGCAAGTTTGTGCCGTCAAGGCCCCAGGTTTCGGTGACAACAGAAAGAACACTTTAGGTGATATCGCCATTTTGTCTGGTGGTACTGTTTTCACTGAAGAATTAGACTTGAAGCCAGAAAACGCTACAATTGATTTGCTCGGTTCTGCTGCCTCTATCACCATCACCAAGGAAGATACTGTTGTTCTTAATGGTGCTGGTTCTAAGGAAAACATCCAAGCTAGATGCGAACAAATCAGAGCATCTGTCGATGATGTTGTCACCTCCGAATACGAAAAGGAAAAGTTACAAGAAAGATTAGCTAAATTATCTGGTGGTGTTGCTGTCATTAAGGTTGGTGGTTCATCTGAAATTGAGGTTGGTGAAAAGAAGGATCGTTATGATGATGCCCTCAACGCCACTAGAGCTGCCGTTCAAGACGGGATCTTGCCTGGTGGTGGTACTGCTTTGATCAAGGCCCTGCGTATCTTAGACGATGTTAAGGCCCAGTTTGCCAACTTTGATCAAAAATTAGGTGTTGACATCATCAAGTCTGCTATCACCAAGCCTGCACGTAGAATTATCGAAAACGCTGGTGAAGAAGGTGCTGTTATCGTTGGTAAGGTGTTTGATGAACCTAGCTTCAACCAAGGGTACGATTCTGCCAAGGGTGAATTCACTGATATGATCGCTGCTGGTATTATCGATCCTTTCAAGGTTGTTAAGAACGGTTTGGTTGATGCCAGTGGTGTTGCCTCGTTACTCGCAACCACCGAATGTGCTATTGTCGATGCCCCAGAACCTAAGGGCGCTGCTCAACCTGCTCCTCAAGGTGGTATGCCAGGTATGCCAGGTATGTTCTAAGCGAGCCAGTGAAATTATTTGAAGTGGAACTTCTAGTGAAACTGTTGCCTGCTATAACAAGCCTCAGACGATACTTTATCGAGATTCACGATATAATCTGCCTCTATGTATATAGCTCTGTTGGAGACAGATGATAACTCAATGAAAGTAAGATGTTTATAACTAATACGTAAGTTACAACTAGTCGAATTCTGTTTTGCGAGATCGTACAGCACAGGTAGCACTACTATAGGCACAGAACGTTTGTTCTGGTGGCAGCCACTCTCCGAAGTACCAAAATCTTTTTTTGAAAAATTGGTGATGATTTTTGATCTCTTCTGATAACAACAGAGACTCCCATCTATAATCGCACTATTATATGACCACCACTAAAGCTCATGTTCGAGGAAACGTCTTACTATAGAAGTAATGCACAGCACGCTTCTAAAACCCAACTATCACATCTCCTCGCCCGATATAAAACCCTTCAAAAGCTAGAGGAATTCAAACGAGATGAGCATCGTAACAAAATCAAGAAGTACCTGAGGAAGCGTACGTTACAAGTGATAACACGAGAGTTGAAGAGGAAACTCCGGCCGGAAGAAACCTACGAGATTTGGCATGAGTTCAAGAACTTGAACGTTAATATCGAAAGACATCGTCATGGAAAGACCGACGATGTCAATGCTGACATACTTAAGAGACTTGAAGTGGGAGATCCAAACGCTGATGAAGAAGAAGAGTCAGAGCTTCAACAGGTTGAAGAAAAACTACGTGCTTTCACGAACCTGTTTGATACTTCGAACCATTGGGTTAAGTCTAACTTCCTAATAAAAACAAACGGATTGGAGGTACTACCATACGAAAACTATGATACCGTCAATTCAGTCAATAGGCATCATTTGAAGAATCTACAAACACTTCTTCATCTCAACGTACTCCGAAGGAACTGGCATTTGGCATACAAGATCTTTTGTTTGTTGGTTCGTATCCCAGCAGTCGATTTAAGGACTATATGGCCCATTGGAATCGAAATATTAAATAATTGCAATCAAACAGGCCTCAAGGATGAAAAATTCTTTAACTGGCTATCATCATTCTACACAGCTAACAGAAATACATCCATGCCCTCTGCTAAAGACAAGTTAAGAGAAACTAGTGCACCAATCTGGAGATCTGGGTCTAAGCTGAACTCTCCACTATACATAGTTTCTATGTTGTGGAACCTATTTGCTAAGGAAAAATACCAGGAACTCAGAGATAAATTACAAGAACTAATGTTGGAACCACCATACAATGTTGACGGTATATTTTATTTCCTTCTACTGCTTTGCTACATTACAGAAAATGCTCAATTGATGAATGAATACCATCAAGAGCTTTCCAACAGAACAGAAATTAAAAACAAGATCACCCAAAATATGCAGCAAGTAAGAGCAAACTTGGCAAAGTGTGATGAGTTTCAGTTTTCATACCCTAAAGACATCATTGAAGCACAGTTGGATATGATAGTTCGCCAAACGAGTAGCACAGGGTTCAGCGATATATCAGATGATGACGATGAAGAAGAAGATGATTATGATGATGATGAAAGAAAGGAAAATAGTCCCTTCGACCTTGACCATGAGGTCCCGAGCGGACAACCATTGGACTTGAACGATGATGATTGGGGGGATATCTCAGACGATGACGATGTAATCATGGAGCAGGATAATTTTGGTAAAAGCGTCGACGACAATCTCCAACAAAACCTTGAGGATAGTGACCGCATCGAATTAACGACTGGGCAAAACCATGAACTGCACTATGAAGTAGTTGATAATTTTGAGAAAAGTGATAACCCATCAAAAGAAGATAATCAATTGGAATTCGACTTCGACTTTGATTAAAAGTAAGGCTTGAGTAAATTTTACGGGCTCTAAAATTACAACTAATAGTCCTCTCTTTATTATCTACAAAGTAATCCCATATCCTAATCCTAGAAAATATACATTCATACTATTGTTGGAGTAGATCGCCTCTACAAACCAAGTTTAATGAGCCTTGTTCCTCTGAAGACAACCTAACAATGTATTCAGATTTATCCCATCCCATTCTTTCTAAGGGGATGATTCGCCAGCCAGGGGGCATCACCACTGGTTTCAGAAGTACAATCTCCTGATAACCATCTGAAATTTTGGGTATTGAATTGACAGCGACATCTACAAATGGAGTTTCATCAAAAGACTCAAATCTTCCTTCTTCGGGCTGTATATCAGTGGGTGTAGGTTGTGGACGTAGATTGTCATGCGTATCATGAATATTATGTTGTTGGTTTGGAAAAGAAGCTTGAGATCTGGGTATATTTTGCTCTAAGATTACTCTTTCCATATCGTCTTGTGGCTGTTGTTCGTCTGGTGCAAGTGGTTCTTGTAGGACATCTGCTTGTTCTTGTGCCTGTGGCGGTGGAGGTGGTACAATTATAATTGGAATCTCTCCCTGTCCATTGAATACCTTGGTTCGACATAAAGGACAACTGTCTGACCTTTCTAGCCAGTCCTTCAAGCATCCCATGTGCAAGATATGCTGACAACCTAACTTCTTTGGGATCCTTCGTGGAGACATCTTACGGCCATATTGGGCTTCATACTCAGCTAGTGGGTACATATCGTCACGACAAATAATACAAAGACTATCTGAGCTGCTCAAATCTTCTCTTGTCGCATTCGGCAATTGGTCGTTAAGCTTATTTGAAGATTCAATGAAGGCGAATAGTTTTCTTACCTC
The DNA here is from genome assembly GCA_030558315.1 of Kodamaea suecica. Lineage (NCBI taxonomy): Eukaryota > Fungi > Ascomycota > Pichiomycetes > Serinales > Debaryomycetaceae > Kodamaea > Kodamaea suecica. The sequence goes on along the minus strand of JAJMSH010000061.1, from coordinate 69,840 downwards.
GGTGTATGTTTGCCTCATTGAAGAGTAGGTCCCTTGGATCATAGACAAAGGCAAGGTCAATCCAGAGTGAAACATTAACAAATAAGTGAATGCCAAGTGCGATACTGCTTTTAACAGACTTGATAATATGTCTATACTTTTCACGTAAAATGTTTTGTTCTCCCAGACAATGTCCTCTTCATCTTCGAAGTCAGGGACCAAGTTAATTGGAACATCATTGTCGAGGTCCTGCCCGTCCAAAGTACCATCGATATCATTCCCGTCATCTGCATGACTATTTATCTTGTAAAATAATATCTCATGCACGTTCAAAATATACTTAAAGAAGCAGCTCAAAGCATCCACACCCAAGATTGCAAACTGGAAGCCAAATAACAAACAGGTTATGGAGTTTATTCCTTGGAATACGTCATATACCAAGAGTTTGGCAACAAAGAAGTCCACTACGATAAATATCAAGTTCAACCAAAAACTCACATTAATCAAATATTGACGTAAAGCCGATTTGTAATTCAATTGCTCTGGTGAATTAACCACCCTTATGTTGATAAAATCTAACCTATCAACAACAATGATATGGAAGAACTTGAAATTAAATGCAAACCCGAGAATTAAACAGTTCAAGATCAAATTGCTGTCGTTAGAAGCCAAATTGAACAACAAGTTGGCACCAAAGAATGGCATTCTCTCCACTAAATGCTCGTATTCGATGCTATTGATACCACCAAAGAGGATTTCTTGGAAAATTATGTTATTCAAGATATAGAAAACAACAATTGAATTGATCAATGTTATCAAATTCAATCCATCAGTCATTTCTATCAAGAATGTGTTGAAGTCAATGGCATTCAGACGTGCGTTTGCTGTTGCCATTCCAAGAGCTATTCCCAGGATAGCCGTGTATCCAAGGGAATACTTTAATCTTTTTGAAATCATTGGGATATTCCTGGTTAATCACTAAAAGCAAGGCGTTGTTGTCTCCGAATTTGTTGTATTTAGCTTAAGTGTTCTTTGCTGTAGCTGTTAAACATTTGCCAGTGGATTTTCGCTATTAATTCCAATGCGTGAACTGCTGCGCACGCTATTTAGTGTACTGCAAGAGGAAGCACAAGGTGAGTCCATGGAAGTGAAGGGTTGTTTCTAGAGTAGATATGAATGAGTTGGTTAATTTTGAATCATTGGGAAGCCAATGGTGCTATTAGGTAAATTTTTGGAGGACTGAAACTGCTACTAGGTGTATATCTTGCTGTAGTTAGGGAGTTTGTTATAAGCTCTACATATATAGAATACCGCCTAAGGCGATCAAACAGTTGACCAGTGACCTTGCAGCTAAGGGATCTTCCTTCTTCTTTGAAAGACACCCTCAGCATACTCTTCTACTTTTTAGTGAACTCTACATGAATGGATAACAAGATCCATCTCCAATGCAAAAATAGGAATAGGTATTAATAACTAATGAATAGTATACAAAATTAGGTAACCTTAAGTTATTAAACGTCGATAGAACTGAATGATTAGTAGGAACTTCTCCTGTTCAAATGGAATTTGCACCAAAATGAACAATTAATGATTATCAGGATGCGGCTGCAAAACCTTTCTTCTCTTTAGCAGAGGTACTATAGTGTTTTCTTTGTTCTCAAATGATTTTAATAATTGAGGAATCTTGGAGCTTATTATAACTTTCACTGGGGAACTGGGCTTTCTCCTTGATGGAGAAACAGATATCGATCTTGTTAAAGTTTTCAACGGAGATGGGATGTTTGACTTCCGGCCATCGTGCGGACTGGCATGGTCCACCTGTCTTAATGGCGACAGCTGGAGCACATTGATTGCATCAAATTGCTTGATTTTATTCAAATCCTGTTGTACCTGAGTTAGCCCTTTGTGGTAATGCGAATCATTATGAAGTATCTTTTCCTTAATACTAATTAATTTGGCTTCAAGTTTGGATATTTCATTTGTATCATCACTGATTAAAGCTTCAAGATTGCTGATAGTGAATTTTTTATCTCTGCTTATATCATCAATATTTTCACTTAGATGTGTTGATATGTCCCCAAAATTGTGCTTATTACTTAAGAGATCCGACTTATTAAAGCTGGTCAAATTGCTGTCTATCAGATTGAACAAGTTGGAAGATTTGGAAGACCAGGCTTTCTCTATCTTTTCTAAATTGTGCTTTTGCAGTTCAATTAAACTACTTGAAATGTCATGAGTGGCAGTGTGGAAAAACGAAGAGTAATGCTTTTGAGAATCTTCAATGAGTTCATGGACCTTCTTTTGCATATTACTATTAATTATTGCCAATTCATGCTTCACTTTTTGATTCATTAGGTGCGATATCTGTTCTTGCATGGTGCTTAAATTCAAATGATCTTCTTTTATGTAATTTGATAAAGAATCATTAGTCTCTTTCAACTCAGATAGTTTTGACATGTATGTGTTGTTCAAGTTAACAATAAGAGAATTCAAGTGATCCAAATTCTGATTGTACTCCTTCAAGAAAAGTGCCAAGTGTTTGCTTAATAATGAATCGCTACTATTGAGCTCGTTAATTCTATGCTTGACTTGGTTCTTGAAATTGTGAACATTCTTCAGTAGCAGGGAATTGAAGTCTTCAAGTGCTCCACAGTTGCCCTCGTTCGTAAAGTTTTCGAGTAGATTCGATATCGAATTTATTGAATTCGATAAGTTTTCGTAAATGAACGTGGTCAACTGGGTTGTTGTTGAGTTGTATTTGTCATTGATCTTGATAACTTGGTTATTGAGAGAGTTTATTTGGGCATCCTTTTGTTCTAAGGAAGCACTCAAATCGGACAAGTCAGTACCAAATTGGTTGTTGGTTGCAGTTAATTGGGATACCTGTCCATGTAGTTGTGAAATTATACGTTCCCGATTATGTATCTTCTCCATTGATGTGTGATACTTGACCATTAGTGCTTCCAGTTTCAAGTTCGACTCTTTGATGCAAGCCTTTAACAGTTCGTTCTCATCAACCAAAGAACTGTAATTTTCTTCATCAAGCCAAACTCCGTTTTTGTTTCTTGTTGCCATTAAGTCATAAGTTAACTTTGACAACTCTTGCGAAAGGTTCTTGACAAGGACCTTTTTCAATATTAAATCGGAGTCCAGTCCTGATTGAGGGGCATTCTTGATGTTTTTAGCCTTTGAGGCATAGTCCAAGGTCGATATGGTTTCGTCAATATTGATTTTTGCGGGGGAGATAGTTGCAATGAGCGTTGTCTTGGTGTTTCCACCGAGAGAGTCTTGAAGCAATCTAGTGAGTTTTGATTCACGATACGGTATATGTTGTGGGGTTGTGGTAGTATGAGGAACTGCGGAACCAGAGTTGCGGAATCCAGAACTGCGAGAGCAGGAAGAATGCGTTGATTCACTAGATCCTGCTTCCTCTGAACTTGCAGCAATTTCACTTAAGCAATTAATGACTCTGCCCAACGTCAACAAACTCTGGTTGATTGAGCCAGCCTCCTTCGCGCGCTGGTTCACTGCTCCTGATCTATGTATATTCTCTGACCCTGCCAAATCTACTAGATTCATCTTGGACACTTTGAAAAGCTCTCCTGACCCTTTGCGGTATAAATTGATCGTGAAAATAGTATGCGATCTGGAAGATACATCATTCAACTTGGTAGTTGCCGTTTTCCTGCGTGCCAAACCACGTTCAAGCAATTTAAACCCATCTTGACGGCGAGTGACATGCTCTTCGTTCAAGTTCTGTATTATTATACTCTTTGATTTATTATTTACACCTTGGCCATGATTTTGGCTCTGAGAGGACCCAGCCTGGCTATTATCATAGATCCTTAACTTAGTGTCATCACCAAGTAAATCTCTCAAGTCCTCATTGTATAGCTCAAGGAATGAACATTTCACAACATAATCCTCGCTCTCCTGATCCAAGGTATGGAACAAGTGAGTTAATATACGAGGTATTATGCCTGTGTTCTCATCTGTAGTATCAGTCTTTCTGAGGTCATTTTCATGTCTTCCTGTGCTTCCACACATGGTGTAAGTCTTTCCTGTACTTGTCTGCCCGTAGGCCAATATGGTAACGTTGAAACCACACATGAAGTCGTTGAACAATGGGAGCGCCACTTTTTCAAAGATCAATGATTGATCTGCTTGAGAGCCATACACCTGGTCTACCTTGTACGTTTTGAAGTTATTAAAGTTGTTTGGATTGTTGGGGACAATGTTTGTGGAAGATCTTCGAGAAGCTGACGTGCTGTTGGTACCGGTAGATTGGGAGGTATTGGTGTTTGTGGAAGCGTAGTTCTGGTTGATCGTTACATACGGCTCTGCTATTGAATAAGTATCAGCAACGTCGATGACTACCGGTGATCTTGCGCTGACCTCGCGGGCGTTTCGACCCCTGCATCGTACAACCACTTGAATGTTGGACATGGTGGAGGATGGAGTGGAGTTTGGAGTCGTAGGTTCGTGGTGGGTGAAGTGTTTTGTTTTGGTTTGACAAAAGGTTTTGTTTACCAAAAGTTTTGATGTGAATTTCGAACTAGCGCGACGCTAGCAATTTGCATCAAGCGTCGAAAGAAGAGGACGGATAGTTGGGTGAGATGGGGAGTTAGATGAGAAGAGGGTGGATATTTATGATTAGCAATCGACAGTGGTATACAGATACGTGCATAGAAAAGAGAATGGATGCTATTGTCTAACATCTTCGTGTATTTCATGTAGTTTAGCATGCTATTTCTTGAGGAGATATATAGATGCTTATAGGTAAATACTCTGCAGCCTTGTTGAATAGTACGGGTCTTTGAGGCGAGTGAACGCTACTGCATCTCTGCAAGAACGAATCAAAGGGAATGAGTTACTAGTTTATGCTTTTATTCATGCCTTATGGCCATACATGATAAAGCTGTTGGAAGTGCCTGGCCAAACCTCTTAAAGTGTAAGCTTTCAAAATTGAAGTATGTGGGTAGCTATGAGTATATCACCTTCCATCAGGAAGACTTGACTTATAACCCAGGATGTGGAGAAACCAACATTTTGCCAACTAGTACCTGGATAAGCACACTGAACAACAGCAAATGAAACCCTATCACACGATAATATCTTCACATCAATAAGCAGCCCTTAGGAATCAACATTTGCAAACTCCAACTTCTACACTTCACGACCCTGCCAAAACTAACCCAACTCCATCAGCACAACTCTCAAAGTCATCGTTCGTCAATCACCAGTAACCTTTCAATCAAGAAATCATCACCTTCTGAATAGAAGAATTCTTCACCTTCTTAATCGAAGAAATCATCGTCGTCATCATCATCGACCACCTTCTCCTTAACCTCTTCATACTGATCTCTTCTATCAAAGACTATCTTAGTGCTCGTGTGCTTGTTCTGGTCCCTGGCTAAACCATCCAATATCTGCACGATATCTTTTTCAGTCAACTTCTGTTGGATCTGTCCCATCTGGTAAAGCTTGATGATGTACTGCTCCACTTGATCTGCTCTTTCTGGTCTAACAATTCGAACTCTACTCAATCGTTCCCTTGCACTAGTCTCAAGTAATCTAGAGAGCATCGAAAGCTTTTCAGTAGCAGCTGCACCCCCGGCAGAACCGGCACTGTTTCCAGCCGGAGAGGCCGCGCTGGCGTTCTTCTGGAGCTCGGCAAGCCTTGCGGACCTAATGGCGTTTAATTCAGCGTCGTCCATGTCGTTTACGGTGTGGTGATAATGTTTGATGATTTCGTTTGGTGAAATTTTATTTGTATATTGTGTACTGCATTCAATATAGTTTTCGTTTCAAGTTTGCGGGCGATAGTACGAAGTTGAGGTAGTAGTTAATGGGTATTTAATGGATCCAAGTGGGGTCTTGTTTTGAAGGCTGGTATAGTGGGAACTGTTTTATTAAGCTCTAAACTCCCCTTATAGGCTTACAGTTATACCCTCTGCGTACCATCTTTTGAGGTAATCTCTACGTCTCCAGGTAATCTCTACGTCTCCAGTGGTACTTTACAATTCAATCCAAATCCACCATCCATGACAATAAAGAAACCTTCAATACTTAACCAACCTAACTGCTCTCAAAAGATTTATTAACAACCCAGGCCCTTCTCGTAAGCTCATCCCCAAGACAGCAAACCATTGGATCCAACTTACTATCACCATCCATCTGTAGTCCTACTTATTTGCATCCATCAAAAACCGTTACGTAAGCTCCAATCAAACTTTTTTGAAAGTGAACAAGAAATTTGGGGAAACGTAAAGTCAGAAGCATCAACTTACACATTCCTTATATAAAGAAGGTTGTTATATTATAGCAGCTGCACCCAAATAAGATGTCTGACAAGCCGAGCATCTTGAGAAAGTACAAGATTGTTTTCTTGGGGGATCAAAGCGGTATGTTTACGTGTTTTCAGGCGTTTGAAAGTTGGAGGATAATGATACAACACCTGCAATGATAATGATCTGAATGGAACAAGAGTTGCAGTCAATGAAAACCTGCATTATTACCATTGCCAGCGTATCCCAACAATTGATTCTTTCAAATACTAATAGTTTAGTTGGTAAAACGTCCTTGATAACCCGTTTCATGTACAACACATTCGATGAAACCTATGCAGCAACCATTGGCATTGATTTCCTTCTGAAAACCATATATTTAGATGACAATCGAACAGTGCGTCTTCAGTTGTGGGACACTGCTGGGCAAGAAAGATTCCGTCTGTTGATTCCCTCCTACATTAGAGATTCGCATGTTGCGGTGATATGCTACGACATCAGTAATAAGAAGACGTTCCTTAACTTGCGTAAATGGATTGAAGATGTAAGAATGGAAAGAGGCGACGATGTTATAATAGTGATAGTTGGGAACAAGAGCGATTTATCGGACAAAAGACAAGTCACCAACGAAGATGTTGATGAATTATGTGCCGAAGTCAAAGCTCAATTCCACATCGAAACCTCGACCAAGGCTAATCATAATGTAAAACAATTATTCAAGAAGATTGCACTGAGTTTGCCTGAGTTCAATGGGGGACAACAGGATAAAACAGAGACCATTGACATCAAGGTGGAGCCTGCAAAGCCTGAGAGTAGTGGATGTTGTTAGAAAGTATAACTAATATGATGGGCAGTTTTAGGTGAGAGCTAGCTCTTTTAGCAGTCACTCCTAAGTATAGGGCACCTCTTATGGAGATTAATCCCAGGTTAGGGTAAATCATCCACAGGTTAATGCTAGGCACCTTATACAACAATGTTGGCAAGTCCTTTGCTGGACTTGAAGTCAACATCATTTAGAAGATTTCGAATGCCACTAATGTTTTATAAACAGGACCCTAGTATACTTCGAAGGAAGCGTATAACAAAATATATAAATCATTACAATTTGAATTTGAAATGTATTTATGGAGATTTGGTGAGAGTGTAGGGAAGTGTAAGTGGTGATTTTCATGGTGACGGCCATGCTCTTTTACCGTGGTCATGGGAGGTGATAATCGAGTGCTTTGGGTGCTGGTTTTATACGCTAAGACACCAAATTGTTGATGTTGGTCTGCATTTCTTACACTCTTGGACACAAGCTGTTTCAATCCTTGTACCTTTTTCGGATTCTCCAACATTTGCTTCTAGATTAGTCCAGCAGCAAGAGAACACATGGAAAGAGATTCACTAAGTGGCACAATCCACAATATCATGTTGGCAGTACAACATTACATCGATGCAATTGCAGAGTACGACAAACAAAACTGGGAATGCTAAGCGAATGTAAGGTTTGTTACAATCGATACGAACACCAAGGAAGGTGATGTCACTTAGTGTCTGCAAAAGTAATTGAACCAAAGTTATGCCAGTGCACTATGATTACCAGCAATCTTGTGGGATGCTTCAGGATCAGGATCACAGGCACCTTCTTTTCACCATCTTCAATGTTCGTCTAATCTATATCTTATGTTATTTCAGCCTTTTTCAGCCTTTTTGCAACCTCTTTCAGGCTCAGTAGATCCAATGACTTCACCCATATTTTGTGGAGTATTATTGGCACTCGGTTAAACCGTTGCTGATTCCGTAGGTACTAACCATGACTGGCCCTAGTACATGCTGTCTCTGTGAGGGTTTAGAAGCGGCTGTACTATCCGCTAAACAATACCCCCATCGCTAGGCTAGCTTCACAAAGGAGGATTATGAACTGTTGCGAGGGCACTCTCTTCTTTCACCATCGAACAATTGAAACCCTCGTATTCTATTCAACAACTATGCGTATTCTCCCGTGTATAACTCAACTTCGTGTTCCCGCTCACCAGCTGTTGTCTCTTTGGCTGCTCACCCACGATCCCAAACAGCTGGCCTCCACTCTAGTCTTCTCCACCTCTTAATCGTTTTACGGACTCACTGCTAGATCAATTAGTGATAACGTGCAAATTGCAGCAGTTCCGTGTTGTTTTATTCCGCTTCAATTGCAGTTACGCAGGCCGGAACGCATTAAAATATAGAACTCAGTTCATACAACGCTCTATTTTAACCCAACTCACGTTGAAGGTCTTCAACTATCAGCAATCCTTCGTTCTGTTCCAGCTAGCAACCACTACTTCAAGCTGGTCTAATGCTTGTCTGCCTTCATGGACTGAAATTTTGTTCGTATATAGTCCTGGATGTCTGCATTGTACCTCTCTAAACGGGATACGTAGCCTGTGCAAAGATTAGTAAAGTGTCAAGGCGGAGAGCGCAAGTAGTACGTACATAGTACAATGCGTTCAAAAGGCTTAATACAATTACAACACAATAGTTGCGAAGGAAAGGGTAGTTGCTTTGTTCAAGGAAGAAGCAAATAGGGGGTTCTAGGGGGTTTGCTGGATTCGTCCAACGCTCGCACTGGGAGGGGGGTTGAAGTGCTCGTATAACCAATATGTGGCAGCATAAACGATGGTTCTCTTCTTGCTTCTTGCTGCCCCACGACCACTTTGTGCTCTTGGCGACTACCCGGAGGGCCTAACTTAAGAGTGTTTCATGTATATCTATCTAGCCATACATGATGACCATTAGATTTATGGGCACACCTGCCCAGGGGTATGCTCGTACTTACTTATCATTGGTACACGAATCCCTAATCTCCCCGGCAATAAGCGACTGTGCAATCCTTAGTGATCTCTGGAACAGATGCAGTCTACGACTTAGTAAAGATTTAGAGTACCAGATTTGTGATGCTGAAATTGGATGATGAGCCTGGAATTTGTACATTAAGGGGGTGTGGGATTTGTAAGACTATCGAAAAGGGATGACAGTTTCACTTGACAAGGTCTTGGGTTGTTCTTGTTTGGTCACTTGAGTGAACGGGCCTCTACTCGTCTGCATCTCGATACGAATGAAAGATGCAGATGCGTGTTGACTTTTAATCGGTGGGAGCGAAGGACGATGGGGTCTTTGCGGGGAAGGGCCGCCGCCTTTATTTTGCACCCGTTATCGTAGCAATTCTAGGCCCTATCTCAATGCATATGGAACGTATAGTTCTAAGAAAGGGCCCTGGGCCCTTTGAAGGGGGCCCTCGAGTCTCCTCGTTGAAGCTCGAGTCTTCTTGTAGCTTAAGCTTCCTAGGCTTTGTCACACAAAATCTACAGTACGGTCGGAGACGCTACTTGGCGTTCGACCATACGTACCCCATTTCGTGCCTTACTCACCCCTACCTCCACCCACCAATACCACGTCTGGGCACTCTTTCATAACCCAAGAACCCAAATAGCCGCCAAATCTTGGTCTCATCGCTGTAACACATTGTGCCCCTTCCACATATCATACTTCCTTCATTCCATGCGATGCATCCATCAATTCGTTATTAAAAGGTGAAATACCCATCGGGCGCTACCAAGTGAAAATTTTGAGCCCCCCGCCTCCCATCAACTACTGATCTCATTCTGGACACCTGTACAATTCTACAGTTCCACGACCATGAAAATTCCCATGAGCATGCATGTTCCTTCAGCATGGGAAGACCTTTGTATTCTCGTTCCAGAAACCCGCAACCTCACTGGGAATCTCCCGACAATGTCCTCCTACCAATATCTTCCCACCTCTTCCTCAGCTCACATACCATACATGCTCTCGCAACCCCGCTAATGGTACCTATAGTGGTACCTATAGTGGTACCTATAATGGTACCTATAATGGTACCTATAATGGTACCTATAATGGTACCTATAACGGTACCTATAATTGTACCTGTTCCTAATGGTACCTAATGGACAATAAATACATACATGATGGCGGATCCCATGTAATTGTCAAACGTGAGACTGTCATAACAGCATAATAACTGGCGTACGCATACATGAAATTGAAAGGAGCTCGTAGTTTAACGGAGGTGCATCAATTACGCTGTATGCAAACGGGAGGTTGGAGTACTAAGAAGGATTATCTAACAGAAGAAGCTCCATCGGGCAATAACGTCACAAGGTGCTAACCTTGGCCTTCTTCCTCGACCTGCTGCCTGTCCCTGTCCCTGTCCGCACACCCCCCTTATTCCCACCTAACCAAAACAAGAAAGGACACTCGCCCATAACCACCAGCTACATGAGGTGCAAAACTCTACATTCTATGATATTGGGAATTTCTGTTTGTTGATAAACTCTTTGGCTCTTTTATATAAGAAGAAGTAGACTGCACCAAGAAGTTGAAGAGATTCGTTGTAGTACGAGACAGTCAGACCCAGTCAGTCCCTACCAGAACCAGCTACCCATCAGCACTCGCCAACCAGTACTAACCACAGAACGAACTGGACTATCCCGGAGCATCGTAGCGCATACAATTTATCACCACACCAAGTGCTCATATAACTCCATTACTCATCAGCACGAGCTAGCTAGCTTGCTTATTACGAACTCGCCTGCTTAATCCACACTCGGTTCACTAATCCAATCTCCCCTGCTTCCTTAAAGATATGGTCTTCACAACTGTAGAGAGAGGTTTCACTAATATCAACAATACTGGACATCACACACATAACCTTAGTCTAAATATGGGCGAGCCTACAAACAATCTGGACTACCAATATGTTGCGTCAACAGGCTCAACTGGCTCAACGAGCTCCGCTAGCTCTACAGGCTCCAACGGAAGCGAACAATTACTGCTGGTTGACCAACAACTGCTGAAGAAAAGACCTACAAAGGGAAGAGTCTTCCAATGCACGGGATACCCCGGCTGTTCCATGTCTTTCACTCGACTGGAGCATTTGGCAAGACATAAGCGAAAGCACACCGGTGAAAGACCTTTCACATGTCCATACTGCTCTAAAAACTTCTCTCGTTTAGACAACTTGAGACAACATAAACAAACAGTCCATGCCTATGAAACATACTTGAAAGGCAATGTTCATGGCCACAGCCAAGTCCAAATAATCGGCCAATCCAGTCAACATCCACAGCACCAACAACACTCCTCGAATCTTTCGGACCCAGCAACTCCTTTCTTCCCTCAGATACCGTTGATTTCTCCTCCGAACTCCCAGTCGCCTCATAATCCATACTACCAGCAACAGCATGTCCAGCCATACTTTCCCCACGGAGTTTATCAACATACCATGCAACATCCAATAAGTCAACAAATACGTGGTGAACTACATCAGTCTCCACTGGGTCAGATATCCCCCGAGGGTATGCAAATTCCTCTGGGAAGCGTACCGACTCTGTCGCTGATGCCAACGCTGAGAGTTTCTCTGGCCCCACCAAGTATAGGTCCACTGGCTATTCCTGGTACTCTGGTCGACTTGAAGCTCCCTACGCTTAATTTCAAGCCAAAGAGAAGACCTAGACCTTTGACGTTAGACCATTCGCATTTAGAAAACCCAGGCCAATTGGACGTACAAACTGCCCCAGCACAGACAACCACGTTCAGTGTACCCACTAGTGGACCTAAGCTGGCTGCTCGGACTATGTTCAGGCCAATGAGTGCCGGGATGCACCCACCTACACAAATGAACCTGCAAAGTCAATATAACCAGCATTTGCAGCCGATTTCGCTCACACCCAACCTTGTGCTGCCTCTCTCGCCACTTTTCCACCAATCATTCAGCCAAACTACCATCAGAAACCGACCTACAACGCTTTCTCAAACAGTCACTTCACATAAGTTTGCAGACATCCGTCTCAAAGAAGATGAAAAGGAGAAGGAAAAGTTGCCTTCAGTCAATAGCATTTTTGGGACTCCAGATCAAGGAAAAGAGAGAGCTTCCTGGTTGAGTGGAGTACTAAATGAACTGGTGCTGCTGCTGGCAGAGCGCCAGACCGCAGAGCCTATGAGGCCTTCGTTTGTTACTCTGAAAAAACCTACTATCAACTCGCTTCTCAGTCCCTACGATACTGCCAGATTCCCTAGAAGCCCAGAGTAAACCAACGCTAGTAATAAGACCAAGATACGCTGCCGACCTGGAGATTTAATAATATATAATCGGAGGACTTCAAAAGGAAGAGTGCTGGTCAATACAAGCATAAGAAATGTACGCATTTGTAGTAAAATGAGATGATATTGCTATCAGAGGAACATGTCAAGGCTCTACCCAATCACAGTAGTCGGTATACCTAGCTATGACTGGTCAAGGGAATGTTCGCCTCCACGGAAAGCACTATGGAAAAAGGATGGAAACTGCTTTTCTTTCTGTTGTGTAGTTCTTCAAAGGCTAGTTATGTTGGTGGTTGGTGGTAACTCTCTATAATGGCATGGTGAAGAGTTTCGAAGATGGAGAGGGTGTTGATTCTATTATTTAATTCATCGATTCGTGTTCATTGATTATCGCATCCAAATTGCTAGCTGCTCTACAGTACATACATTTCAGCATTTCTACATCTTGCAACGAATTGTCTGCAAGCACTACCAGCACTTGAATACGATGTACTAAAGCGTATTCTCTAGCCATTCTATGTAGTAGCTCTTGATTCGCTTCATTACGCTTCTTTTAATTGTAGCAGGAGTTGCAACTTCTTCCAAACGAAATTTGCAGCCACTCTCCGGGGTCTGCAGAACCATGGACTAAGTGGACACAGACGAATACAGGCAAGGGAACTTTGTTTACTAGCCCGATCGCCTCTTTACTTCACTGATATACAACAATTCGAGTTGATTATTCCATCCTTCAAGCTTGCTCCAAAGAATTGAACGATATCAGTCCAAGAATCAGCACTAAAAGCTCATCAAACGGCCACCAGCAAGAGGTCGTAAGGTAAAGGAGCCCGCTATATGTACCTCCCAGCAAGGAGGCATCCTCGCCCCTTTCAATCCTTGTTCGCTACAACGTGTAGCATACCTAGTAGTCTCTGTAGCGTTGTAAAGATCTCCCAAACTTGCATTGGAGCTCTGTAGATGCACCTTTTTCGAGGCGTGAGGTGAACCAACTACCAGATGTTACGACAAAGAACGATCACTAGCAGAGATTAGAACTGGATCAGGAGTAATCCTGGCTTCCATGCACGCTCAAACATGAACAGAGATCACAGTTTTGAGCTTCCAGCATTGACAACCTTGAATTTGGGCGTATGGGGAGTAGACAACATGGGCTTGCGAGGCGGTGTGGAGACATTGCGGTACATGTACCGCGAATATATGCATACCCTGCTACCAGGAAGAGGTTCGACGCAACACCGCATAGAAAACGGTGTACCTGGTTGTATATGGTGACAGACTTTGTGAGGTTTAACATATAGGTATTAGTGATTGTTGGGAAATAGCTATTCGGTTGAGCTTGAGGACAGAGAGAGCTGGAAGTCTGCAACGGGACTATTCTGTTTCCTTGTATTGTTGTATGATTATGTATGTGTGTTTAATGTAAGCTGTCAGTCTTAAAATGCATGAAGAAAAGCCTTAGGAGTTGTTATTATGGTAAACTGTGCTTCAAGGATCTGTTTTCCCCTGTGCCTGCTTCACTAGACTGTTGGATGATAATAAATAGGAAAGAGAAGGGCTAGATGAGACGAGTGGGAGGTGGTGGTGGCAGCAGGTGAACTATGGGCCCCACCGAGCTGGCCCACTTCACCACGCAGGCCCAGTCACTCGATGCAAATAAGATTACGGTTAAATTACAGCTGCTCGAACGCATGTGAATTCGGTCTTCTCTTCTCTTCTCTTCTCTTCTCTTCTCTTCTCTTCTCGTCAATTAAGCTTTCACCCAAGTTTAGTGGCACCAATTTTCAGACAAATTTCGTCACCAATGAATTAGCAACGACGCAATCTGCTCTGGTGCCTAAAACATCCCCCATCACATTCTGGATTGGGAATGCCATAACACAAGATCACCCTCATTTGGGCATAGCTTAACCACTCCTGATCATGGTGAGCACTGTTGTTTTGTGTTGACCATGCTGTTGGGTGAGTATCAGGGGAAGGCTAGTATCATCGACATCCAGGGAAGTAGGGTCATACTTTGCAGGTAGTATCATCTAAGGCTATGAATAGAAGCTCTTCAAGAGTGAGAGTGACAATAAGAAAGCTGCTCGAGATAATGGATGAGTTGATTAGGGTTTCGTCTGACTAATTAGCAATTCCGTCGTGGTGGCAGTGCATGTACTACAGCATTAATTGGTGCCGGGGATGTGACAATTGAAGGTTTAAACACTACGAGGGGGCATTGCACTGGTGGGGTAGCATGACGTTTGACTCTTCACCAAGCGTTTCTGGTGAATTTCCACCGATATCCGTCGTATTTGTAGATATATACTGTTCAATAAATCGTCCCTAAACTGGCTCTAAATCGTCTCTAAACTGGCTCTAAATCTTCGCTACATTGTCTCTATTTTCTCCCTATTTTCTCCCTATTTTCTCCCTATTTTCTCCCTATTTCCTCCCTATTTCTCTGTTTTCTCCCTATTTTCTCCCTACTCGCGAAATCATCACCATCTCACTAGTTTCCTTTAGCTGTCCGCCTACCAGATCGCTACTTACTCCCCATAAACCCCCACTCCAAGCACATCCTCTTGATTTTGCCCTCCACGCCTAAAACAAGCAATTCATACTTCAACTCACCTCACTTGATCACCCAGAATGATCTTCCTCTCTGCATCGTGTCACCAAACTGCTGTCTTCCAATTTCGTGCTCGTCAATGCATTCCAACAATTCCACTCTCAAATCTGTTCTACTCGGATTTTCCTCTTCAATGTTATTGCACTAGTCTATTTGGCCATAAAGAAAGCTTAGCCAGTTTGCAATTGAATCATTCGCCTATAGCAAAAGGCACCTGTTGCTGGAATAACACTACATAAACCCCCATTCTTGTTATCCTAATGTGCTAGTAAGTATATCAGGAAAAGTGTGATGGCTTCAACCAATCTGGCACAATCACGAGGCCATCGGAATCAAAGTTACTCTCAAATGCCTCTCAAATATCAAGAGCAGGCCCCACATAAATAATAATACCAAACATTCCGTACTTTGTGCACCCATAGAGCTCATGCCCGTGTGAATTGGGTCCTCCAGTACATAGTCAAGTCCGTAGTACCAGCAGAATTACCTCGATTTCAATAGAGCTAGCTTTCCTAATGAGCTCATCCCCACAAAATGGCTCCAAACAACTGGGACATATGCAGCAGAAGTATATTTGTTATGAACTGGCTTTACTTATTAAGTGCTTCGTTGAATTATTGCAGGACAATACGTGAAGTTTATAATTCATTTCGTCTGATATCTGCTTACAGATTTATCTTAAAGGCATATCTGTACAAGAATACAGCATCGTGATCTTTCAAAATGCAGTTTCGTAGCTCCTCAGGATACACAAGAATGCCCCAGTTGGTCAGTACATCGAACTTCAATGCGGTCAGCACGTACTCGTGCAGTGCTTTCAAAGTTAATTGTATAGTTCGGTCAAGCATCAATCACCTCATTGCATCTCTTCTATCAATTTCTCTAACACAATAAACTGATGATGTATCACCCCGTAATCATCATCACCCATGTACAGCAATAGCACCTTGAATGCACCCACGAGACGCATCAACAACTCAAGGTTCTGTAAATACAACAGGTATACCTCATTTAAACCCTCAAACTTATCTTCAACCGCTGATTTCATAGTGTCACTGCTTAGCAGGCGCGATACCTCCGCTAACCGTTCTCGAAGCAGTGGTAATATCACAAACAAGATGCTATTTTCGTATCCTTGAAGAATCTGATATAGCTGTTTATTTCGTACTAGCTTCCCTCTGTGAATCTGTTTAAGTTGGGATATATCAGATTCGAGTTCAGCTATTCGTTGAGCAGTTGGAGACATGTTCTCTGGAAACAGTTTGATCAGTTCCAATGAGTACTTTGATTGAAGGTGATACCTCAATAAGTCTGGGTACAACTTTTCTTCTTCCATTCGTACTGGTTCGTGTAATTCCTCTTGTCTAATCAGCCTTCCGTTCTCATCAAGGATCTCCTTGAAGTATTCCACAGCCAGTGGTCCAAGTTCTCTTTGGGGTAGGTTGTCCAACTGGGTATCAACTAAGTGGGCAAGCAGTCGTATCTTGCTTTCATTCAAACGCAATTGCTCCGTTACATGGCCTATCACGCTTATTAGGGGCTGCGTATTCTCCATCTTGAGGAGGAAGTACGGTCTTGGGATGCCATTGGCTGACATGTTTGTAGATGAAGAGTGGTTGTGTTTTGTTAGTGCAAATGAAATCGATAAAAAAATTGGTGGAATTCGATCCCATCATCCACAACGAAACAGACAACAACAGAAGGGTAAAAACAATGGCCGCAACCGTCCAGGGGGAGTGAAGCTGGGTGAAAAAGAATTTTCTATCAATTTAACTAGTCAAAGATGAATCTTGTTGCAAACTAATACTACAATAAGGTTGCTTGGGGTGTTATACACTAATGAAGAAAGTAATGGTCATATCAAGTGAACAGACCACCCTAGTCTGAAATCGTAGCTACTCGGCATTAACTTTGTAGGTAAACTAATGAAATGGACTTGAGTTGGTTTGGAATCATAATCTTTTTCAAGATCATTACTACTGGAGTCTCTTTGCTCATCAATGCACAAACGAGACAGCATAAGCTACTACAAACAATTTGCAAAAAATCGTCAAAAAATCGTCAAATATAGTGGATTAGAGACTATATACGATTCACAGACGGCTTCTACAGACACTCCAACAACAACCAAGGCCAATCCATACACAGCCAAACACTCGTTAATATAAGTTTATTTTTTGTACACTATTCTAAATACAATTACCATACATATAGAACTAGATATTCCTCCAGGGAACTAAAGAGATAATGTAAAGTTAGTGGGTTATATAATAATTAATGTTATAATACGGCTTCTTTGCTGTTGCATAGAAGATAATCAAAATAGTGCGATTGCAAAGGTGCATATGGTGGCCAAATTGTCAACTTAACCATCTGAACCTTTTATTGTGTATAATTTGCATGGTCCATTGTATACATCATGTTCCCCTAACGACGCTTCTGTATATCCAAGCTAGTCAAAATCGTTGATGATTCAATTCAGAATTCCAATCGAACTTAATAACTTCCATTTTGATCCAGTATCTGCCAACAAGTAAAAAGATTCGTTCTTCCACCCTAGGAAATGTAACAAGGTTTGACTGTGTTAGTTGGTTATAAGTGCTAGAACCAAGCAGCTGGAAAAACATCTAATACGGACATCATCTAACCCCATCTCTGCCTTTGTAATTGTGCCGACTTTCTCTCTTGGCGTCCTTTCTTCATGACCAGTTTCAATGCTACATTATCAAGTGGATCCAACAATTCAAACAGACACAACAACTCTTCTGAGACACTCATTACAGCCCCCCAATTATCGAACTCACCACAGTAATTTGGTGCCGAGAATACGGTCACTAAAGTACGGTCATTGAAGAATTCATAACCATCTTCAACTACCATATGAGCTCGACAAACCAAGTCAAATCCAAACTTCAGTAAGAATTTATTAATGGCAACCTTGGAGAATACGTACAGCACACCTCTCTCGTTGTCCTCCCATTCATTTACTGTATCAGCAGGATCTGACCATAGCAAATCATTGAGTAGACCAAAATCGGGTACATCGGTAGGTCTTGCAATATTACGGATCTCATCCATTGAATTAAGCACGGGAGATAACCCACCGTGAACACAGAAGATCTTTCCAGCGACAATGGCTGCAATTGGTAAGGTATTGAACGTATCAATAAACATTTTCCAAGTCTTGATATTACATCTTCTTTTACACTCATCATAGAACCCATAAACTCTCGTAACGTTTGCACATTCATGGTTACCTCTGAGTAAAAAGAAGTTTTCGGGGTACTTGATTTTATAACAAAGTAGAAGAAGGATAGTCTCCAAAGATTGCTTACCACGATCAACATAATCACCCAAGAATAAGTAATTTGTCAGAGGCGGAAACCCGCATTTCGTGAAGATTCTTATCAAGTCACCGTATTGACCATGAACATCCCCAACCACTTTTACGGGAGGAGACAATTCAAGAAGTGAAGGTTGTGAAAGTAGGACCTCACGGGCAGTTGCACAAACTAACTGTATTTCTGAATTCTTAAGACAAACATTCTTTGTTCTTTTTCCGGAGTAGCCAGCATCAAGTAGTCTTTGTATTAAGTCTTCAATGTCTATTTGAGGCGAAGCATCGGAGAGGGACACAGCCCCAGGAGTTCCACCAGGGGTTCCAGGGGTTGAACCAATCAATGTATTGGCCAACGACGCCGAGATTTGAGATGTCCCCAGCATTTGCTTCAGTAGAGCGTTTATTTGTATGTCAACGTCTGATGGAGGTGTATTATTTGGTATAACCAGTTGTGATTTTTTAGCAGATTTGGAAATGGATTCGTCTTCGTCATCTGAGTCGTCGTCTTGTATAGCCTCATCTTTTCCGTTTCTTGTCAACTGTGGCGAAAGTGGATAGGGAGGTATGGACATGTTAGTCAGTGTTCTCAGGATGTTAGCTAAGGTATTGCTTGCTGTATTGGGAGAGTGTGAAATACCAACACCTGTCAGCGAGTCAAAACTGTGCAGGCCACCAAAGGAAGCTGCGATTGAGTTGTTGATAGTATCATTTGTGTTTCTACGTATGAGTATAGGAAGTTTCGGCTCCACTTGCATCATGGAAGGCGGTAAATTCGTAGAGCTTGATGATCGAGATATGATAGCACTGCCGCCATTGCTATTGGAGAAGGACGACGGAGTTTGTGCTTTCTCCCCAGGAGGAGCTAGTCCCACCGTCAGCGAGAGGGCCAGGGAATTCTTTGGAATGGCCAAGTTGGAGATGCCATCATCTCTCGACTGTGATATTCTAGACCTAGTTGACCGTGAGCTTTTGGCAGAACCGGAGGTGTCTGTTCTGGTCAACGGAGAGCCACGTAAGTCTTTTGAAGAAGAGTTACCCATGTTTATCTGTCAGGGTCTTTTGTCTTTGGTCGTGGCGACTTTTTGGAATGGAGCGGTGGTGAATGTGTATTGCTAACTTGAAGAAGTGTGTAGTTTTCATTCACTTGGTCTATAATCTCTCAGCAATGTAAGTTTGCAATGCGATAATACGAATGATTCAGGGAAGGCTGTGTTTTAGACAATGTTTCAATGCTGCGGTGTATTGGTGTCGATGTATTGCTCTTCTGTTATCGTTAGAAAGAGTGTGTTAGCTCTTTTGTATGTTGATTTTTTTGTTGGTGGGGATTCATAAAAAATTTATCCCCCCTTGTTCGACAAAAAA
Source organism: Kodamaea suecica (assembly GCA_030558315.1). Lineage (NCBI taxonomy): Eukaryota > Fungi > Ascomycota > Pichiomycetes > Serinales > Debaryomycetaceae > Kodamaea > Kodamaea suecica. The sequence continues at coordinate 50,159 of JAJMSH010000061.1, read as the reverse complement.
AATGGGGAGGATTTGGTGGTGGGACATTGGTGGTGCATTTTGGTGAGAGCTGGGTACGAGGTGGGAGTGGCTAGAGTAGGGTAAAGATGGGTAGGCTTGGGAGTAAGAGATTGTGGAAAGAGTTTATTGCTGGGTGAGAGGAATTTGGAGGCTGCAGCTCGCGAGGACTTGGGTTGGTGTACTGCTTTCTCATGTTCAGACTCTAGTGGCATGGGGTTCGCTAGATCTCGCAGAATTCTGAGAAAGTGAAAAATCGGCCTCTTGCTTGGCAGTGCTAAGAATCGCAAGCTCCTTCGCGATGGTTGCTTGGGAAATAATTGGTATTGTAATAGGGAGAGAGCGTTGAGAGGTAAGTTTTGGCGAGGTAGCGGATTCAGGGTCTTTTATCTTTGCCTTTTAGATGTTTCAGTCGTACTGTTCCTGGAGACTATGTCGTACTAGCAGGGCTGGTCCAATAGGACTATTTGGCCCTGGGATATCCCTGGGATATCCCAGGGATGGCCGCGTGCATTTGGACTGGCTTCACTGTTTGCTCTCTCTTGAGGATCCGTATTGCTTGGTTCATAGTACCTTTTCGAGAGCATTGATTAAGACGTGTTGTAGTTGGAGGGTGTAGGTGTCCTTAGTCTTTTGATGGGAAAAACCAATGTGCATACTTTTCGAGGAACGCATTTTGGTGGTGGAATCTCCCCCAGAACGTTCAACTGGGTGTTCACTGGGGGTTCAACTGGGGGTTCAACTGGGGGTTCAACTGGGTATGCACTGGGTGTTCACTGGGTGTTCAACTGGGTGTTCAGCTGGGTGTTCACTGGTTCTGCCACTGGTGCTTTCACTGGTTCTGCCACTGGTGCGTTCTGCCACTGGTGCCTTCTCTCCCGGAACTCTCACCCACCTTGTTATACACTATCGGTGCTACCAGCTAACCTCCCTCAAAGGGCCAATCTCGTGGGAGATAGTAGGACAATAAATCTGTGAATCGTAAATGGCTTCTTCATGTTCTGGAACCTTAAACCATTACACTACTCCACGGAATCAAGAATGTACCAGAATGTACAACTACCAGAAGTCAATCAGTTCTTAGTATAATCGCATAGATTAAAGCTCATCTACTTGCTGATATTCTAGATACTCTTTCCTTATCTGCCTCTTCTGTGTGTTACGAACGTTGATAGTGGCTGCAAAAGTGCTGCAAAAAGTGCTGCAAAATTAGAGAAGACATAAGAGCTTGCTAAGGCATTGAGAGGTTGTTGGGAGTGTCCCGGGGTGCCTGACACCATGTGCATACCGGTATTAACACTGGGTGTTTCTCGCATTTAAGCGTTCAAGCTTCCATCTACTGTGACTCTGTACTGCAAGATATTTTGTACTATTTGTAGCTACATCCCCATCAACTCAAGTACTTAAAGACTTGATATTCAAGAACAATGATATACTGTTCTGGGTAAGCACAGCATCACGTATCGCACCAATAGTAGCCCACTCTACACATTCGAACCATTTGAAGCTTGCAAATTCAGTACTCGTACATTCACCAACGAAGCAACTTACGAAGCATCAATTATGCGTGGTGTGAGGAAGAGACAACAAACTAAAGGAATAGCAACCAGAAGAGGTGGAAGGGGACAAAGAAAAGCAAGTCATCTTTGGCTACTACATATATCCTCTGCATAGCTTCTTAACCTTGCTAAGAAGGCTTTACTTCCTAAGTTACCATAGTTTGCACCCACTACAAGTGAAATTGGGTAGGCTTTTCGTAAGGGGGAGAATGCATTGGTGTGGTCGTCGAGGCGGTGAGTGGAGTCACTGATAGTGATACAAAGGTGGACGAAGGTTTGTGCAATAATAATACTGAGACGAGATATCAAGATAATAACATTGAAATTGAAATTAAAGACGGTTGTTGAACAGATCACAGTCAAGAGTGATGTTGGATGAATTGGTTATAGTCAAGTGTGGTGTTGGACGAACAGATCATAGTCATTGAAGTCGGTGGTTGAACAGATCATAGTCAAGTGTGGTGTTGGATGAACAGATCATAGTCAAGTGCGGTGTTATATGAACATTGTGTTACCTTTTTATGCCTTATTATGACTTCTGCTATACTTGAATTGGTAAAGTCTTTACTGCCGCACAATTATTTGGACATTTGTAATACTAAGCCTGTAATGGTAAGGGAGCTAGAAACCTTTGAGGTTCACCTTTCATCACCTATTGCGCTTCAATGTCGATTCACTTCGGTATCGTTTGATATTGCTATTGTAAAGGTATAAAGTAGAGAACGCATTGAAAGATTTCTTATCAACGTTAGGGGGTATGTATACTAGGGGGTATAAAATATGATTCTTAATCGATTTGAAACTCTTACACCGCAAACTGGAGCATGGATCGCTTGGATGCAATTATAACCACAAGAGGAATAAATTCATGCTAGTGGTGACCACCAAATGGCCAGAATACGCGATGGGGGTATGTCCAAATAAGATACTGAAACGACTAGAGGCTGAACATTTGCGGTGCTTGCAAGGAAGACTGTCTTGTACGGATTTGGAGGAGGGGCCATGGTGTAAAGGTTGAACCACAAAGGACTTGAGCGAACGTTTGGAATTCCTAGCAATACCAAGATTAAGGAATTCACAACAAAGAGAGAGTAGGATGAAGATATTCAAAGTCACCAGCACTAACTGCTTACAACCTTCAACTATCGGCCACATGCCCTTCTTGAACACCAAACCCATTATAACTATGTTATATGCAGACACGAAGGGACTTCCTCTCGGGAGGTATAGGCTGACAGTGAATAATTTAAGTAAGCAACTGTGTTGGAGTAAATATTAGAGCTAGGTTTATACCAGCAAGGCTCGAATAATTCGTGGTTTGGAGAGTTATTCTGGTGCTGAAGATTCGTGAACGACTGCAAAAACTGAACCATCAACCAAAAGCGATAAGGAATACAAGGCTCTTTCGATGGAGAGAAAAAGAAGCGCGGAGGCCGCTACCGCTGTTCTTCTGCAACAATAGCCCCTACATCCCTGCTGGTCTAACAATACCAACCACTAATCAGCCACCAATCGATCCGCTAATACTGCAGTTCTGCTACTGCCGTGATCTGCAAAGGGCCGTTATGCTATCTGCAACAATCCTCATAGGATCGACCATTCCGCTTGAAACAGCGGCCAAGCTCTTAACCAGCACATACCAATGGGGATCCCATAACAAACCTCTACTCCACTGCCACTCCTAAGCCCCATGTTCAACAACACACCCCTTTACAAAACCAGAGCATCAGTTGAGGTTGCAGAATTGCGTCTCACCTTCCTAAAACGTAACCGCGATATGGCCCAAACTTGACAGCAAGGTCCGCACCAAGACGTGTACCTCTCCTTATAATTCAATCTAAGACAGTGTTTTTGCAGGTATAAGCACGTATTCATCGTCTCACAAACCTTGGTAGAACTATGTGATGTCATCATTGACACATAACGTCCAAGACTGGCCTCTTACACCTCTTTCTTTCACTGTTACATCCGCCGCCACCCCTTATCTTGTTTTTCTCCCAACGCAATTCGTCGCTCGGACTATAAATATCAAGAAATCGCCACGGGATAATAATGTAACCCCCCTCTTTCCTCTTTCTTTCTTCCATCAGAACACAACTAAACCCTTCCCATTCTACTTGAGAATAGTCAACAGATGCCAAATAATGTCTACGCTCATTTCAGAAGATCACCATGATTCCAATCAAAAGAGTAAACCACGACTGCCTCAGTCTCAGGGAGATATTATGAAGTCACTTCTCCTTGACGAAAACGCCGTTTTTGACTCGTCCTCCTCCGAAGAAGACGAGGACGATGATATGAGCGATCAATTGTTAACGCATCCCAGCTCCAAACTCGAGCCCTTCATTAATAGTTCGCCTAATATCCCAAATATCCTCCTGAGACTGAAAGCCCTTGACTCAAACAAACCTAAAAAACAACACATAGTTACTCCAACTATTCCTTCTACTACTAGATCAAGCTCCTTTTCAAAGTACTTGTATGGTAGATGGTTCAAATCATCCTCTTCTTCCTCTAATAAGGAACAGAAAGAGCTGAAACAACCAAAAGTCCCGAAAGAAAAATATCAGTCGATACCTTCAACCGATACTTTCTTATCAATTCCAAATAATTTGAACATATCAATTGAAACTGCGACTATCAAAGACTATAAAAGAGTCGCTAAAACTCTTTTACTTGCCTTTGAAAATGATCCATTCATGAATTATATCCTCAACACATCCCATCTCAAGCGAAACAACACCACCAAGTCCGTCTATAAAAAGAAAAAGATGGACTTGATGTTAGCCTACTTTGAACTTTCATCTTATGAAATCCTTACACTCTATGGTAAAATCTTTGTCATCAAAGATAAGCTGTTTGAGTCGATTTTACTGGAGATGGATATCAAGCAAAAGCACAAGTTCCCATTTTTAGCGGTGCTGTGTTGGCATAAGATTTTTGGTGAAAACGTTGACACCTATTACTCCTCAATCATTTCTCTGGATGACCTGGACGAACTGGATGACTTTAGTGATGATGACTTTTTTGCTTCTGAAGTTTTATCTTTGAAGCACCATGTCCATCCATCTATGATTAAGTTCAGTGTCTTTGCATTTTTGAACAACTGCAGATCCAAAGTTATGAAGGACAAGCTTCCATTCTTAACCAAGGTCAGAAACGACGTCTTGATGAACAAATTGATGAGAGAGGCCGGAACCGATGCTACAACACCTACCATTGACATCTGGTATTTGGCTGATGTAGCCACATTACCTCTGATGGCCGGAAAGGGTCTTGGAAAATTGATCATTGACCACGTTATTGATGAACACATCATGAAGGAATCACCTAAGTCATATGTTTATTTGGAATCATCCAATCCTATGAACCGTGGATTCTATTCTAAATTGGGATTCTCAGTAATGGCGAGTTATTCGATGAAAAAGAAGAGATATGTCGATTCCGAGTTGGTCTTGATCAACGACCCCCAAAACAGAGGTGTTAACATGGATGCCATGGTGAAATACCCGAAGCAGATTTAAAAGGGACACCCTATTATGCGTTATTCAGCGTACATTTTTGCCTAATATATATGATCATAGTAAGAGGAAAGGTATGTAACCCCTTTCCCTTACTGTGGTTTGTATACTATGTGAAAGTGTGCGAATGAGTATAGGTAGTAGGCGTGTCTGTTGATCGAGTAGATTGTGAGTGTCCAACTATAGGGATTTCTAATCTCTGAAATGCTTCTTATTATCTTCTCGTTGCAACACCTAACTTCTACTATAACTTCCTACTCATTTTAACCTACTTCAATGACTAGAGTATTTCTAAGTCTTCAAGTTATCTTTTCTTGCTAGAGTTGTTTCACTCTAGTATTTTACTAACTTTACTTTTAAAAACAAAAAATCCAAAAAAAACCAGGTATCATCAGATACTATTCGTTCACTTTTCTTCCTACTTTACTTATATTTCGGTTGTTTGTCAATGAACGTTTCTTTGACATTTCTATGGATGTAGGTATGGTCCGGTGATTTAGTCTTGTTGTAGAATTGCGATTAGAATTGTTTCCTCACCATGTTTATTTGGCATAATGGGTGCAAAAAGTATACTTGATGATACAATAGAACCTCAAAAAGCCTTCTAGAGGAGGGAATTGAATGAATATCGATTGCTAGTTAGGAATACTCCCTTGCATCGTGACACTGAAAGGCGTTTGCTTCATGCTTAGATTAAGAGCGTGCTGTTTTCTTTGATGCCTACTTGATTCCGGTTTTCAAATGAAAGTCCACTTACACTAGTTCAATATGTCGAGATATGCAAATTAATTATCTCAGAGACTCATTCAGGTAGTTGAAATCTATACTGGAGACATCCCTCATATAATTCAGCTACCGTTTACGGTCCCAGAACCGTCACGGAACTATAATCCTCGACTCTTTGTACATCTTGGAGACTTTTTGACCCTTTATCAATTAATGCTGGAACGTAATTAGAAATTAAAGCAATGAAGTCATTGGAGAACACCGAATCCCTTATGTAGTCTTCTCCTGTGTTCCCCCTCCTCTTCTTCCTCTTCTTCTTCCTTTTCTACCAACCTTCATCTGGTAGTGTCAAATACATTTTTGTCAATATGAAAAATTTAAATTCAATACAACCACCACTAGAAGGATGCTTAGAAACCTAACAAGGATTCCACGAAGAGGGTTCATCGTGGGTCAAGGTGCTCGATTACCGAAGAAGGATGATAATTCTAGCAAACCTGAAGGTCCTCCCATAGAAAATGGCCTTTACTATGGGAAATTCACCAAGGAAGAGTATGAAGATGCTGCTAAGCATGTTCGTGCCCAAATCGACAGCTTGGAAGGAAATATAAAAGGTGGTACCAATGTACGCTCTAATGTTGGTAAAATGCCCCAATTTCCACTGCGTGACGTCGGTGGTAGTACCAAGGTGGAGAACTTGACTGATTTATTCACGCAAACGGTCAAGACTACTGGCCCTATGTCACTTTCCACATTCATGAGACAATGCCTTACACACCCTGAATTTGGATACTACACAACCAGAGACCCACTCGATTCTAAAACCGGAGACTTCATCACCAGTCCTGAGTTGTCACTGATGTTTGGAGAGATGTTAGGCATTTGGTTGTTCACAGTCTGGTCACATCAGAAATTCCCTAATAAAATCAGATTGATTGAATTTGGACCAGGTAGGGGTACTTTGATGCATGATATCCTCAAGACATTCAATAAGTTTGTTGAGAAGAGCCAGAAGTCAGTTCAGATTGAAATCAATATGATTGAAGCACTGAAAGTTCTACGGGTGGAACAGCATAAATTGTTGTGTAATGTGCTGATTCCGGTCACTCAGACAGCTGGAGGATTTGATATAGCTACCACGAAGTGGGGAAATTATATCAAATGGGTAGACACCGAGATGGATGTCAAGAATGATCTGGAAGTTGCTAATTATGTTATTGCACATGAATTCTTTGATGCACTTCCTATAAAATCATTCGAACGTACTGAAAATGGTTGGAGAGAGTTCTTAGTCGAACATACAGAGAGTGTGGTAAACACTCAGAAGAAACTCCCAGGTTATGTTCCAGAAAATGAATCTGATGATTTGCTTGATACCAAATTCCATTTGACTCTCTCAGCTAAGGAAACTCCGTCATCAATTATTCCAACGCTCAATACTAGATTCAAGAACCTCCCTGTAGGAACACTAATTGAAATATGCACAGAAGCAGAGCTTTATGTGATGAAGATGGCACAATTATTAAACAATGAAAAAGGTACCGGGGCTGTCATGATTATGGATTATGGATTAGTTGGCCAGGTCCCTTCAAACTCCTTGCGTGGGATTTACAAACATAAGTTTGTCTCACCGTTCATTCTCCCTGGCAAAGTGGACTTGTCGATCGACGTTGACTTTGACAATTTAAGTCAGTTGACGGCTAAACATGCTGATCCATTTGGACCAGTTGACCAAGGAGATTGGTTACACAGTTTGGGGATTGGCCACAGAGTTGATCAACTTATAAGGAAATACGAGGGCAACCCTGACATACAAGAAAAGTTGTATAATGTATATAGGAGACTTACTGATAAGGATGAAAAGTCTATGGGGAAGATCTACAAGTTCTTGTGTGTTATGCCAAAGGGGTCAAAGGCACCTGTTGGATTTGGAGGAGAGGTATGATGAGGAGGATGGTTAAGATATAACAAGACGTAGTCGAGCTTTAGATTCAATAAACAGCAAAAAGTATTTATCACGTATTGTTCCAAACGATGTAGAATCGGTAAAATAGGGATGGTTTTCCGAGATCTGGAATCAATGGAAGCTGTGAAAACACACAAGAAATAGAGAAGAGACAATGGAAGATGCCGAAGAGGTATTAGATAATGCTGAAGATACAGTGCTGTTATCACGAAATCACCGAGTTCCTTTTGCTAGATGCCTTATGAAAATTAGAACTGGGAGTTTCGGAAAGTTAGATACAACGAACAACTCGTTGATAGTGTTTAAGGCTAGACGAACTGGATGCTCCGGCGGAGGCCCACTGCACACGCAAGTCTGCTTTGAGCAAAAGGCGCTTCACAAGATAAGACGAACTTGAGTGGTGTGGTATAGTGGATTCGAGTGCAAAGTCTAAGATTGAAATGAGCAGGGCATTCACTACAATGCTCCACAAGTAGTTGCGAAGAGAGATCATTGTGTATAGAACCAACTTTAAGTTTAAATAATGTAGCATTCCATTTGGTGAGTGTGATCGAATCCAGCTCCAATCTAGCACAACACTCCATCGAATGCCATACGTTAGTGTAACGAATGCCTCTGACGACCTCTTTGCATCCACTTTTGTTCCAATGCAGACGATGGGTGAAATTTGACACAAACTTAATTCAAAGCCCCAACTGTCCCGCCAACTTGATGAGTTACTGTGATAGGCAGTACAATCCCTTATTGCAGGGCCTCGGAGTGAACTAGCTTTAGAGTGAGTATCTTGAATATTGAGTCGTAATCTTCAAAGAAACAAGGGTTATGGGAAATAGAGTGATAGCAGTGATAGCACAAGTAGGGATATTTCTGAGTAGGGAAGATGCGTCATGAGTAGCCATTCCGATGTTGAAGCATAGACAGATGTAAGCCATCAAATACATGCTCCTTATCAAGATGTCCCTTGAGTGCTGAGTGGCAGCTCGAATTCGTTGATGCCCCAATGCCTTGTCTGTTCTATTGTGTCAATTCAACTCATCCTTATCTCCCACATGCAGACAGCAAAACTGATAGGGAATTCATAGGGGGAAACCAGATTTTGTGGCACGATAGAGCTGTTGTAAAAAGAAGAAGTAATTAAGAGATCAAAAGCCATCGCCCCACGAGTTCGACGAATGCCGTGATCCTCGAGCAACTTGCAAAGGCATATCAGGAGATGCACCAACTTGAGTGCGTTCATGTATGCACACGGTGAAGACACTTCCAAGAAATAACAGTTTGACAGATCCTCCTTGGAAACCGTTAATTACAGCGAATAAGCTTGGAAACCGTTACTTGCAGCGAATAAGCTTGGAAAGGGTCACTTACAGCGAATAAGCTTGGAAAGGGCTGTTGGGTGTCTTGTACTTTACAAAAACGCCAGATCTGGGGTCTGGGATCTGGGATCCAGCTTTATTGGGTGGTATTATCAGAGTACGTGCTTCGATACGGAAAAGTTGCAAATCCGCTGCTGCAAAACCGTCGAAATTTCAACATGCCACAGATTAAGCACAGCAACTTACTTGGAGACGATATATTTTTAATATTCACGATCGAATGGCAACCAACAGTCCTAATGCCTTGTGCTGTGTGCTTTGCTGGGACACGCTAATTCACTCGTACTTACATTCCCGAAGAACCAGATAACAGAAGATATGTAGACCACCTCCACCATCAATATGGCCCAGTTGTCACGCAAGGCATATTTTATGCTTTCAACCACAGCAGTACCCATGTTATAATAATGTCGAAGCAAGGGAATCATCGGAAAGGCCTGTATCACGCTGAAAGCCTTATCAATGCCGCGTTTGTGTTCCTTTCTTTTTACATTCTTGCCTGACTATCACGTATATAATGTGTCTAGCAGGTCGAAAACGCAAGATAACACTATCGAGATAACGATGAAAGCCGCGCAGGACCCAAGCACCTGCAAGGTGCACTCAAAGCCATGCAGTGAATGATGAAATTGGCTTAGATTAGGAGATTCTGGTACAGAAGGAATGTGCATTACGGCACTCCATGCTGTACATTGATGCATTATCAGCTTGCATACCACCACCCTCTTAAAAGATAGCTGCAAAAAAAATCCACACCAAATGCGTTCAATGGCATAACAGGTGCTCTTCTCAGCGTATATATATGAGTAGACAAGTTCGCCCCTACAGAGGAAGAATGTGAAAAAGTGTTACTTTATCTTCATCCATTAAACATGCCTGAAAAAGAACTAAACTACTTGAGATCAAGAGAAGCTGCTGATGGCTCCTCCTTAGACAAAGAAGGTGGCATCTATATCGAAGCCTTTGAAAAGAGCGATGGCCCTGAATTAAAGGGTTGGGCCAAATTCAAGGACTCTTTCAAAAAAGTCGATACTGCTGAATTGGACCCTAACTTGACTGAAGCTCAAAAGATCGCTGTCTTGACTGCAAACTCGCCATTGTCTCGTTCTTTGAAGAACAGACACTTGCAAATGATTGCTATTGGTGGTTCTATCGGTACTGGTTTATTCATTGGTTCCGGTGGTGCGTTAGCCAATGGTGGTCCAGCCGGTGTGATGATTGCATACATCTTGATTGGTGCTATGATGTACACTACCGTCCAATCCCTTGGTGAATTGGCCGTCACTTTCCCTGTTTCTGGTGCTTTCGTTACTTACAATACTAGATTTATTGATCCATCTTGGGGTTTCTCCATGGCTTGGAATTATGCTATGTCTTGGTTAATCGTCATGCCTTTGGAATTGGTCGGTGCTGCTATCACAATTCAATATTGGGATAAAACTATAAACCCTGCTGCTTTCGTAGTCATTTTCTACGTCCTTATCCTTTCCATTAATTTCTTTGGTGTTAAGGGTTACGGTGAAGCTGAATTCGTCTTTGCCATCATCAAGGTAACCGCCGTCATTGGATTCTGTATCCTTTCGGTAGTTCTTGTTTGTGGTGGTGGTCCAGTTGGTGGGTACATGGGTGCTCACCGTTGGCACAACCCAGGTGCATTTGCTCACGGGTTCAAGGGTGTTTGTACAGTCTTCGTCACTGCTGCTTTCGCCTTTGCTGGTACTGAATTGGTTGGTCTTGCTGCTGCCGAATCTGAAAACCCAGGTAAGACATTGCCTAAGGCCACCAAGCAAGTTTTCTGGAGAATCACATTGTTCTATGTTATATCCCTTTTACTTGTTGGTTTCCTTGTCGCATACGATGATCCAAGATTAATCAATAACTCTGGTGCTTCTGCTTCTCCTTTCGTCATCGCCATTGTCAATGCTGGTATTGGTGGCTTACCATCTGTTATGAACGTCGTGATTATGATTTCTGTTTTATCTGTTGGTAACTCTTCGGTCTTTGCCTCCTCAAGAACCTTGGCTGCTCTTGCTGCCTCTGGTATGGCTCCAAAATTCCTTGGTTACATCGACAAACAAGGTCGTCCATTAATGGGAATCATCGTCCAATGTATCTTCGGTTTACTTTGTTTCCTTGCTGCTTCTCCAAATCACGGTACTGCTTTCAACTGGATGTTGGCTTTATCTGGGTTGTCCTCCATTTTCACTTGGGGATCCATCAATTTCTGTCTCATTAGATTCAGAAGAGCTTTGAAGGTCCAAGGTAGAGACACAAGTGAATTAGTTTTCACTTCCCAAGCTGGTGTAATTGGTGCCTACTTCGGTGCTGGTATAAACATTTTGGTTGTAATTGCCCAATTCTGGATCGCTGTCTGGCCACTTGGGGGTACTCCAAACGCTTCTGATTTCTTTGAAAACTTCTTGGGTGCCCCTGTTATCCTTGTCACTTGGCTTGGACACAAGATTTGGACCAGAAGTTGGAACACCTGGTACATCAGAGCTGGTGATATTGATATTGATACTGGACGTAGAGAATTGGACTTGGAAATCGTCAAGCAAGAAGTTGCTGAACACAAGGCCATGATTGCTGCTAAGCCATTCTACAAGAGAGTATACCACTTCTGGTGTTGATTAATAAAATCAAAGACTTTGAACCACTCCAGTCATGGCTTTATTGACTAGAGTGTATTCACTTAATAGTTTAGCGATGTTTATTGCCTTTCAATTCTTCGTTCTTAGTTTAAAATATATCTAATTAATCTTAAAGCATACTGTAGTATCATCTTTATTGGAATACTCCTACTGAAAGGACTCTATTTTGATACGGATTATTTTTCTTCTTGAAAGTTCAGATTGCAAAACACCGTCCATCTTCATGAACTTCAATATATATATAACGTTGGGCAATAGTAAATGAGGAAGATGAGAGGAAGAGGTTTGATAGTGGTAAGAGAGAAAAGGATAAATTAATTGGGGTGCAAAAAATAGGCACAAGAATGCTTGAACCAGGGTGCTTACAAGAAGGTTCATGGGGGTGGAAATATGGTTTCATATTGCTTAAAGTGTAGCTACGGAGTGTTGGTTCGGGGAAGCGATTTGTGTAATCGGTGGAAATTATATAAGTTTTAAGTGAACACCACGTACAAGATAGAGTTCTCTTGCATACTGGGCGAATTGTGGCTATTCAAATGACTTTCTTGTTGCCATTTTACTCAAATATAATTATATGTTGATGAAGAATCAGAATTTGCAGCCACTAACAATCATGCACCTTCCATTCGAATGCATTCTAACACTCAACATTCACCGATAATGCTTAATCAAGACTCTATCATATTTACTGAAATACTCCACTAAAAGCAAGACACTCAGTGATATTCTTACTCTTTAAAGTACACTCTAGATTACTGCTAGTCAACGTCTGAGTATACCTGCTCTCAACTGAAACACATTTAAAACACTTGACATGTAACAGGGGTTTCCACATGTAATTCGAATTGCATCCAATAACACGAAGACAGAGTAAGTTCTAAGTATTCAAGGTAAATCCTCGAGACCATAGATTAGAAACCTCACTCGAGAGGACCCAGGTGTAGAGCAATTACTATCATAAGTTGAGAGAAAAGATAACCCAGTCGATAAGGAAAAGGCAAACCACTGACTTTCAGCATTACACCAACTACGATTCGTTATTTTCTTCTTCATTCATGACTCCAGCCATCAATGGTTCGATAAAATCTCCAACCGTGACTCTATCTCCACAACTGAGTTAAATACGAACTAGTTCACTATGTTTCCCCGGATATTCACTCCCCCCCTCCACATTATTCTAGTAGGTGCTGGAATTTTCGAGACCACCTGATGTTTCTGCGCTACCAAACAGTACAGCAACTATCGATGCTCAGTGGTTGGTTGCAGTTGTATAAATAAGACCATATAATTCTTCTGTAATTAAGCAAGTTCTAAGGTAATCAAAGAAGCAAATAATTAACTGATCATGGACGAATCACAATTTACAGATAATGCTGTTAATATCATTAAAAATGCCACTCAATTGGCTACTGACAACTCACATTCGCAACTTCTTCCTATCCATTTCTTAGCTGCAATGGTTCCAACAGATGAGGATAATTCAACGTCTTATTTGAAGACATTGATATCGAAAGCCAGATTCGAATGGCCTCTGTTTGAACGTGCTGTTAACAGGCACTTGTTAAAATTACCACTGCAGACTCCTGCTCCTGACGATGTAAGGACAAGTTATGCTGCTGGTCAAGTATTAACTCGTGCTACCAAAATCAAAGCCCAACAAAAGGATAGTTACGTTGCTCAAGACCATTTGTTCCTTTCACTCTTGGAGGATAGTCTGATTAAGGATATCTTCAAAGAATGCGGAATCAATTTGGAATCAATTAAAACTCAAGCAATTGAGTTAAGAGGCAGCCAAAGAATCGACTCAAGACAAGCTGATTCTTCTTCAACTTACGAATTCTTGAATAAATACTGTGAGGATTTGACTGAAAAGGCAAGAGAAGGTCGTATTGATCCTGTTATTGGAAGAGAAGAAGAGATCAGAAGAGTCATCAGGGTTCTTGCAAGAAGAACCAAATCCAACTCGGTGCTCATCGGTGAAGCCGGTGTTGGTAAGACATCCATTGTTGAAGGTGTAGCACAAAGAATCATTGATGGTGATGTGCCACATGTTTTAGACAACTCCCGTTTATTTGCACTTGACTTGGGTGCTTTAACTGCTGGTGCCAAGTACAAGGGTGAGTTCGAAGAAAGAATAAAGGGTGTACTTAACGAGATTGAAAAATCCCAGGAAATGATTATCTTATTCATTGATGAAATTCACATGTTAATGGGAGACGGCAAATCCGATGCTGCTAACTTATTAAAACCAATGCTTGCTAGAGGTAGTTTGCATTGCATTGGTGCTACTACCTTTAGTGAGTACCGTAAGTTCATTGCCAAGGATGGTGCCTTTGAAAGAAGATTCCAAAAGGTAGACGTTCCTGCTGCTACTGTCAGTGAAACTGTTGCAATTTTGCGTGGTTTACAACCACGTTATGAGATCCATCATGGGGTCCGTATCTTAGATAGCGCATTAGTCGCTGCTGCACAATTGGCATCTAGATACTTAACCTATAGATGTTTACCTGATTCAGCTGTTGATTTGATCGATGAAACCGCTGCTACTGTAGCTGTCGCTCGTGATTCTAAACCTGAAGAATTGGATAACATCGAGAGAGAGCTTCACTTGGTTGAAGTTGAAATCAATGCCTTAGAGAGAGATCTGGACGCCGATGCAGATTCCAAGGACCGTTTGGAGTTAGCAAGACATAAAAAGGCGGGCTTGGAAGAAACCTTGGGTCCTCTTAAGGAAAGATACAGTCAAGAGAGAGCAAGTCATGATTTGCTTATTGCTGCTAAGCGTAAGTTAGATGACTTAGAAGTGAAAGCAAGTGAGGCTGAGAGAAAGCACGACACGGGTACAGTTGCTGATCTTAAATACTTTGCTATTCCAAATGTTCAACAGCAAATTGAAGAATTGGAGATAAAGGTTCAAGAAGAAGAAGCTGAAGGTGGAAGTGAAGCAATGTTGCGAAATGTTGTTGGTGTAGACCAAGTTGCTGAAACTGCAGCCCGTCTCACAGGTATTCCTGTTACCAAATTAACGCAAGCCGAAAATGCCAAGTTAATTAATATGGAAAAGGAATTACTGTCTGAAGTCGTTGGTCAATCCGATGCAGTTCGTGCTGTTTCCAACGCCATCAGATTAACCAGAAGTGGTTTGGCTAATCCAAATCAACCAGCATCATTCTTGTTCTTGGGTCTCTCTGGTTCAGGTAAGACTGAATTGGCAAAGAAGGTTGCTGGTTTCTTGTTTGCAGATGAGAGGGCTATGATAAGAATCGACTGTTCTGAATTGGGAGACAAGTGGTCTGCATCCAAATTGTTGGGTGCTGCTCCAGGTTATGTTGGTTACGAAGAAGGTGGTATCTTGACAGAACCACTTTTGAGAAGACCATACTCTGTTATCTTGTTCGATGAAGTCGAAAAGGCTGCACCTGAAGTGTTGACCGTCTTATTGCAGGTATTAGATGATGGTAGAGTCACTTCTTCCCAAGGTAAAGTAGTCAACTGTTCCAATGCTATCATTATCATGACTTCTAACCTAGGTGCTGAATACATTAATGCAGCAACTGCGGGAAGTAAGATTTCTGCTGAGACTAAGGAAATGGTTATGACCAGTGTGAGAGCTCACTTTAGACCAGAGTTCTTGAATCGTATCTCCTCGACTGTTGTGTTCAACAAGCTTTCAAAGAAGGCTATAGCAAAGATTGTCACAATCAGATTGAGGGAAATTCAAGAAAGATTCGCCGCTAATGGTAAACAAATCACATTGGATGTTGATCCATTGGCTATTGATTACTTGTGCAAACATGGTTATTCTCCAGATTTGGGTGCCAGACCATTAAACAGATTGATTCAAAGTGAATTACTTAACAAATTGGCTGTTTTATTGCTCAAGGGCCAAATCAAGGATAAGGAAGTGGCTAAGGTTATCCTTGGAGCCAAGGGATTGGAGGTCTTGCCAAACCACAACGCAGGTGATGTCGATATGAACGAGGTGGATGAATGGCAAGATAGTGACGACGAAGATGTGGATGATTTGGAAGCTTCAAACCTTGATTGATTTGTGAGTGGACTTGTATAGTAAAAGTTAATACATTAATAGAAGTAATAATTAAAAAAAGCAACTGTAGAGCTGGTAAGGTCCCTTGACAAAGGTTGGTTTTAGCATAGATTTATGAATAGTTTAGAGTACTATAAACTAATTCTCTTACATTAATCTTAGGCTAAGATATTGTTAGGGGGTATAGATCTTGAGGGAAATGAACACAGATGCTGCAAAATTACCACCTAACAGAAGAGTACAAAATGTGTGAAGTGTGGAGTATTGAGCAACCATTTGATCTTGTTAAAGAAACCCAGCGAGAGAGAATTTTAATGAATGAAAGGAATATTGTAATGATATGATCTGCCATATAAACACCTCTTGTTATAGTTCAATTACTTCATTGAGTCATCCTCCTCATCGACTCACCAATGGGTTGTAAAATGTCTTACATGGGGGCTCACCATATGACGGCGATTAAACTACACCAAAAGAACAAATACATCTTAGAAAGTCCCATAGACAATCTAAGCATTCATTCTACGTGAGGAGAAACCCCTCACCATATCCCTTGCCATTCACTGGCAATATACTTCTATAACCATCTCCCACCTGGCTAGCCATCATACTGGTAAAGTCGTGCGACATCTCGAAATCTACGAGATGAGGTCCGATGGCAAAAATGAAAAATATAAAATTTTCTATTCAACTCTTTATCAACACTTAAGTAAAGAAAGATACTATAAACATGGCATCTAGAACCCAATTTGAAAACTCTAACGAGGTCGGTGTCTTTTCCAAGTTAACCAACTCGTACTGTCTTGTTGCCGTTGGTGGATCCGAGAACTTTTATTCTGCATTTGAAGCTGAATTAGGCGATGTCATTCCAATCGTTCATACTACTATTGCGGGTACCCGTATAGTCGGTAGAATGACCGCAGGTAATAGACGTGGTTTGCTTGTTCCTACACAAACAACTGATCAAGAATTAATGCATTTAAGAAACTCCTTGCCAGACAGTGTCAAGATACAAAGAGTCGAGGAAAGATTAAGTGCCTTAGGTAACGTCATTTGTTGTAACGATTACGTTGCTCTTGTGCACCCAGATATTGAAAGAGAGACCGAAGAGTTGATCGCCGATGTACTTGGTGTTGAGGTATTCCGTCAAACTATTGCTGGTAATGTCCTTGTTGGGTCGTACTGTTCCCTTTCTAACCAAGGTGGTTTAGTGCATCCACAAACTTCTATCCAAGACCAAGAAGAACTTTCATCATTATTGCAAGTTCCTCTTGTTGCTGGTACCGTGAACAGAGGTTCCTCTGTTGTAGGTGCTGGTATGGTCGTCAACGATTGGTTGTCCATCACTGGTATTGATACCACTGCACCAGAATTATCCGTCATTGAATCTATTTTCAGATTGCAAGATGCTCTGCCTGATGCCATTTCTGGTAACTTGAGAGACACTTTGATTGAGACGTATTCGTAAGTGTTAATAATAAATGGAGGTGACTGTGGGGGATTTTGAGATTGAGTTACTAGGTCGAATAGAGATTTAAAAAGGACATCCTTAGTAACCTTTCTTCTTTCCTACAAGCACTTGACCATTCTTATTTCTACGTCTGGCATTTGTATATTAGTTTTAGGTATAATCCGACAACAAAAGACAAAAATGTTGTAATTTAGTGAGATTAATGAGTAGGTATAATGTGGTTCTTCGTCTTCTTTTGAGGTTGAGTGCACGAGCGATGCAACCTAATTTGGCAGCTAAAGAAGTACTTATCCAATTCAGACTAGACTTCTCGCAATAATACTTCAAGATTCACAGCTGCAAATTTCTCGATTCACATGTTGGACTGACATCCACACACTTTTTCTACCCAATCCAAAGTACTTCAAAAGCATGCAGCATTCTGGTTCTTTTGTTAGACATACTTCTTGAAATTACACACACACTCACACACTCAAGACCATAATCAACTTGAAAAAGGCCTCAACTTGAAAAAGGCCTCAACTTGAAAAAGGCCCAATAATTCATGTTTTCTATGTGAATTATTCACTTCCTCCAATTAGAAATATCGTATGATTGTAGTATGAAGGTCACCCAAGGCATCCTATGTAACTACCAACTTAATATACTCCTATGAACTTTACCCGAATTTCTTCCGTATCAGCTTTCAAATACTCTATTTCCAAATTGGGAAAGCTTTCAGCTTTGGGAGCGTACTGTTTACTTTACAATGGGATACCCAGCAGCCATTTTGGCTCGTATAATTTCCTCATGCCAAATTTTTCAGTTCCACCCCACGTACAAAATGCACTAGAAATTTAGCGAGTATCAAATCGTGTCCTTCCAATCTTGTTACACTGCAAAGAGATCAACGATTCGACATGGACTTCTATGGTATTAACCGTGGTTCAATTCGAGCTGATGCTCTCAAGAAGTTGGCCCAATTGAGCACTGAACAAACCCCAACTAACTTGCAAGAAATTGATGCTAACGGCCAACAACAGGATGATTTCTCAAAGTTGTTAGACAGCACACCTGTTGTTGATGCTGTCAATGATGCCCTCTCGGGGGTTCCTATTACTCCTCGAGAATATGAGACTTTGATTGCTCTCTGTGATTCTACAGAAGGCAACTTTAAGTTTTACCAGCAAGCTCATATTCTTATCAAGAAGTTTAGAGTGTACTTGTTGGAATTACCAAAACAAAAGTTTTCTCATCATGTTGTTAGTACAGCATATTCGGTCTCTCCATGGACCGTCGCTGCTCAAAAATTGACCACCTCCTTGATCAATTTGGCTCTTAAGTTAGATAGACAGTTCTTGGATGAAGTTTTGGGGATCTTTCATGAATTCAACGATAAGTTCTTCAGTATGGGCAATTTTGAATTGAGCCATTATTTCACCCTTCTTGGTTACATTCAAGGGTTTTCTAAGAATGCAGAGCTTTTGAGTATCTCTCCTAAGGCATTTAAAATCTTCCTTACGTTAGATACTTGTATCGATAACTTCGAATTTTTAAACGACGTTGAAATATACTCAAATGTTGTGTATTCCGAACCAGCTGAAGAGTATGCTCACATGTTAGAAAGAGATTATGTGGTGGATTTCTCGCCAATACTTTATTTGGAGAAATTGAGTGTTTTAATGTGTGCTATAATCAATAGGATCTTATTGAACGACGATACGAATTTATTGGATTGCATCTTATCTAGAGTCGCAAAGGATGCGAATTCACCTACTAATTTAACAAGAGGATCGAATCCTGCTTATTCAACTGACTTGGCTATTTCTGAAGATCATCTTGAAATAGTAGAAACCTTGACCAAAGCTGCCATTCAGAAGATGGAATTTTTGGACAGAGGTGAACTGTATATCGTCTACCTGACCTACAACAGATTAAGACTTGGATATCTTTCTAAGTCTCACAACTTGCAAGTTATTTCTTGTGGTATGTTCACCGACAACATTGATGTTAAGACTTCAAAAAGACTTTTCAAGAATTGTTTGGAAATCAAAGATGTGATGTTGGATCCTGATTTGGGACTTAGTGCTATTCAGTTGGGTTCGTTGCTCGTTTTCAAAGATGAAAGCATTGGTTCTTCACTCACTAGAGCATTTACAAATTTAGTTGCTGATCCAAAATTTTCTCATGATTATTGTCTTAAAGCTTCAAAAAGTGTTGGTTTGGCAAGCAAAGTTTTATCTCAAGATGCAGTTGTAACTACAATTTATGCATTAACCAACTTGTTGTTTGTGGGTAATGTAGGGTCTAATGACAAGGCCAACTATAGAAGAAGCACCACTCTCACTTCAAGAATGGATCTGCTATCTATCAGAGATGGCCTTTCAAGAAGAAACTCCTTTACTTCTGCAAATGGCAATGGTAGTGCTACTGCTGCATTTTTGTCCAGTTACAATTATAATGAGTTTGATGAACATGATTACACTAGGGTTTGCGAAAATGCCACTACTGCTATTGTTGAAATTGCAAAGGCTTGTGACGATGAAACTGTTACAACTTTAGCCGTAACCCTTATTTCTCAAAAAACAGGCAAATTGGATTCAGCTATTGGAGGAATCTTATTGCGTGGTTTAGTTTCTTGCGCTCCATTTTTACCAGAGAGAGAATTTATAATCTTGACCAAATTATTGAACAATTCGCTGCTTGATGCTTTGATTAATAATAATAACCACTTGTTGCAAAACTTGATTTGGGCCAGGTGTGATCTCTCCCAGAAGCTCAAGCAAACAAACCCACTCTACAAAATTTATTTGCATGAAACTTTGCAAGCTGTTGCCAACAAGGGTGATGTCCAGGCGTTGGAGCATCATCGTTCTCACAGTGAAATTACCGAAGTTGCCAGTCAAATCTGCATTTATTTGAAACCATTGGCTGCATTATTGCCTGATGTCCATAGCAACCAGAAACCCTTGGAAATCAGGGACACTGAAACCATTAAGTTGTTCCGTAACTTTTGGTTCAACTTGGTTGTCCATGGGTTCTCTGTAAACTCTTCAAACACGAAGGGTTATATGGTTGAGTTGGAAAGAATTGCATACAATTCTCCAGCATTGGCGTCGGAACTTTCATGGGATAGAACTGAAACTTCTCTTGAGTTAAACACTATCTTGAGACGAGGTTCACTGAACCATAACGTTAAAGAGCACAAGCTCATTATGGGTGATATTTTTGAAGTACGCCTGATGTCCTACCCAAAATTAATGTTTTTGTCTGCTACAATTTACGTTGAATCACTTCGTGTCAAAACTGGTGATTGTTCCAAGATCTTGACTTACTACTCTGATCCTTCTGTTAAAACAAGCGGTGTTGAGAAGTTCATTGGACATATCTCATTCAAAATTGTCAAAGATTTCATTCACTTGATTAATTGTGGAGCAAATATACAGTTCAGTGCTGATAACATCGCACAACAATTGACCAACATGTTGGCATTATGTTGTTATCGCGTTGAGGATTTGCAGGATGCTGCCTTGCAGTGTTGTGATTTATTAATCACCAAAATTCCATCTTCTCTTTGTCACCAAAAGAGTTTATATGCCCTTTTCGACATATTGACTCTCTTGTTCGACTCTCTCGTGGATGCAGATGAAAACTTGTACAATCCTACCACACTGTACCGGGCCCCTAAAACAGGTATCCATTTGCTTCTTCCTGACTCATACAAGTGGAGAAGTGATACTTTCACCAGATTCCAAGAAAAAGCCAAGCACTGGGTGAAGTTGATTGTATTAAAGTGTAATATTGATGTCAAATCGCTTATCCAAGCTTATGTTTCTGAAATGGATAGATTCCAGACTAATCAGAAAGTTCTCTATGGTGTTTCATTTGCATTGGAAATGGCCGGATCGATCTTATCTAACGAAAGGGAATTATCTAATATTTCCAGACACCCAACAAATGAATTGAATACTTTGCCATTAATCGTATCTCAATTGAGTTGGAGATCAAATTTCGTTACCGAATTGATGCATAGGGTACCCTTACATACCGAAGAAGATTCTGATAACGCATTCAGAGATATCCGAGAAAAAGTTGCAGATCTCAAATACAGAATCAATGTCAAACACGAAACAGATGAAAAGCTGATTATTGCTGTGTTGAGCGATGTCGCTGGGTTGATTTTGATTTCCGATTTGAACAATGCAGAAATGGTTAGATATATTGTCGAGATTCCTTTTGCTATATTTGATGCTGCTATCATGCAAGCTGCAATTGGTATCTGGTTTGCAGTGATGAAAGAAAGACCCACTTTGTCTATGTTGTTGATTTCAGAGTTAGCCCTGAAATGGGAAACTTCGATTGAAATGAGACATGGTGTTTTCAGTACTGTGTTTGACATTGAAGAATCCGGTTTCAGCAATATGGAATACGCCCCGAGTGACAATAAAGTTGTTAACAAGAAGGCACATGCTACCTCCAAAAGCTTTGAGCCACACTTGCAAATCATCAGATTGTTTGCATCTAACTTCCTAGCTACGATGAACCAAAGTGATCATTTACTAAAGTTATTTACCAGGTTTGTTGAGGTTGGTTTACGCAACTTGAAAGTGGCAAGTTCACACCCATTTTCTCGCTTGGTTCGATTTGAATTGATCAGATTTTCATTCGACGTGTTGAACTACCACACTAAATTGGGGTCTAGAAATATTGTTTCATTGACAGAATTGATCTTTGATGGTTCTTTATCTTGGTTTAAGAAACTGGCAAGCTATCCATTTGGTGGTAATATATTAAAGATAAAGGCAGATTATGTTTTGTTGAAGGAGGTTGCTAGATTGATGTCACACACGTCTACATACAAAAAAGAATCACTTGAAAGTAAGAAAACTATATTGATGTTCTTCTTGGATGACGAGATCTCGAAAATTTCCGTATGGTTGAACCCATTAAATCCAAATGACACTAGGGGTTCATTTATCTCGCAACTGATTAATGGAAATCATATCACGAAGAGTTATTCGTATGACCCAATATTGGCAGTCAATTTGGCCTTGAGATACAAAGTAAAGAACTTAGACGAATTATTGCAAACATTAATTTCCAAGCAACCATTGCCTGCAATTTTCTATCCTGAAGCAGTACAATTCTTCATTGGAATTAATGGTGGTGCTAATATGCCAACACATCATTTGATCTTCTGGGAACCTTTGGGCCCAATTGATGCTATTACTTTGTTCTTGCCCCCATTCGGACATCATCCATACATCTTGCAGTACACTGTCAGATCCTTAGAACATCATGACGTGAATTTGACCTTCTTCTACGTGCCACAGATTGTTCAAAGTTTGAGATTCGATGTTCAAGGGTATGTTGAGAAATTCATCATTGAAACTGGAAAGGTATCTCAGTTATTTGCACACCAGATTATCTGGAACATGCTAGCGAACAGTTTCAAGGATGAGGACTCTGAAATCCCTGACTCTATCAAACCTATCTTGGATAAAATCCAAGTCAAGATGCAGCAATCATTTGAGCCTGAAGACTTGAGATTCTATGAACGAGAATTTGGCTTTTTCAATGAAGTTACTTCTATTTCAGGTAAGTTGAAGCCATACATCAAGAAACTGAAAGCCGAAAAGAAGGTTAAGATTGATGAGGAGATGTACAAGATAGTTGTTGCGGAAGGAGTGTACTTACCTAGTAACCCTGATGGTGTTGTGATTGACATCAACAGAAAGTCAGGTAAGCCATTGCAGTCGCACGCAAAAGCACCATTTTTGGCCACATTCAAGATTCGTAAAGAAGTTGATGATGTTGACGATTATGGCCACTTGATAAAGGTACCATTGGAGAAATGGCAAAGTGCTATTTTTAAAGTCGGTGACGATTGTAGACAGGATGTTTTGGCATTGCAATTGGTCTCTGTATTCCGTACAATTTGGAAGAATGCTGGTTTGGATTTGTATGTATTCCCGTACAGGGTTACGGCAACAGCCCCAGGATGTGGTGTGATTGATGTTTTACCGAACTCAATATCCAGAGACATGTTGGGTCGTGAAGCGGTCAACGGGTTATATGAGTACTTCAAGACCAAGTTTGGACCTGAGAATTCGATCGAGTTCCAACAAGCAAGAAACAATTTGATCAAATCACTTGCTGCATATTCTATCATTTCTTATATTTTGCAGTTCAAGGATAGACATAATGGGAACATTATGTATGACGATCAAGGACATGTTTTACATATTGATTTTGGATTCTGTTTCGACATTGTACCTGGTGGAGTAAGATTTGAAGTGGCTCCGTTCAAGTTGACGCATGAGATGATTTTGGTTCTTGGTGGTAATAGCAATACGCAAGCATTCAAGTGGTTTGAAGAATTGTGTGTTAAGGGATATTTAGCTTGCAGACCACACATGGAGACGATTGTCCGTTGTGTGAACCCTATGTTGGAGAGTGGATTGCCATGTTTCAAGGACCAAACGATTAAGAAGTTGAGACTGAGGTTTGTGCCTTCGAAGTCCGAACGCGATGCTAGTTTGTACATGCGTGGATTGGTTAGTAAGAGTATGGAGAGTTTGTACACCAAGGGGTACGATGAGTTCCAGAGGTTGACAAACGGTATTCCTTATTGATGAATGCGGGTATCTAGGAGTGCTACAATTAACTATATGAGAGTTCGTTCAAAGATAGAAATAAATGTAGATGTAATTGAATGAACGGAGTTGAGATTAGTGTTCTACTTAATAATGATTTCTGATTTGATGGAGGAAATACCCCAACACCCCTCCGTAATGAATGATTGCCAAATTTGAGCTGCAAAACATTAAGTACGAAGATAGTGTTCGATGAGAACAGATCATGGATGCTTCTATTTTTAGAGAGCTTTCTGCTTGGCACAATGGTGGCATATTTCAGTTCCTGTTTGGCACTTCAACCGTTAGCATTTCACTGAAGATGTCTCTCTCAAACTACTGTCTTTGTATTTGCTTGTGCATGCACTACTCAAGATACTAAGGCCAGCTACAACCAAGGTGCTCTCAACCTTCTTGAACCACGTAAACCATGTAAACCACTATTACGTAAACCACACTCAACCCTCGTAAACCATTCATCCTACTAAATACTCCCTTCCTACGACCCATAATTCATCTCAAGCCCCAATCATCCAATTTCAACACTCTCATTCAATTTCACCACTCCCCATCATCCAATTTCACCCATCCATCCAAGCCTTATCTTGCTTTTCAGTACCAAGAAATATCGCACACTTCGAGAATTTTTCAGCTCAAGAGGTTATAGCACGGGCACTCGAGAGCTTGACAACACGAACAACACGAACAACACGAACAACGAGAACAACGAGAACAACGAGAACAACGAGAACAACAAACGAATTCTGAAGCAAATGAACGTCTTCAGCAGCTCATACACTTTCTGCCCACTCTCGACCTAAACTCTTCCCTCTTCCCTCCAGATACTCAGCCCCTCCCCGGGATGTAATTCCACTCTTGTTCATGAGTGACGTATGTCGCACTCACTTTCTCTGCTATTAATAAATATCACCTTGGCTCCCACACACTCG
The DNA here is from genome assembly GCA_030558315.1 of Kodamaea suecica. Classification (NCBI taxonomy): domain Eukaryota; kingdom Fungi; phylum Ascomycota; class Pichiomycetes; order Serinales; family Debaryomycetaceae; genus Kodamaea; species Kodamaea suecica. The sequence continues at coordinate 25,283 of JAJMSH010000061.1, read as the reverse complement.
CAGCCTTAAGCCTACACTAACTATCACACCTCACCCAGCCATACCCAAAACCAACCTGGCAAAAAAACGAAACGAATAATTAATATATTCCGCTACCAGTTGTTTTAGTTGTATTCATAAAAGGTTCTCAACACTGGCTAAAGATGAAATACTTTCATGTATTCGTACTCTTCTTGTTCACTCATATCGTGAACGCTCAGAGCCTCATCAAATCACTGTCGTTGCTCACATGCATGGATAACTCCCTGTTCACTGCATCCCATTTCGATGTCGTATACTTCCCCGACAATACGTCTGTTCTGTTTGACATCACCGCCATCTCAAATATCAATGGTTACGTTGGTGCTCAGGTAGACTTAATTGCCTACGGTCTTCAATTGGTACTGCAAAATGTTACCTTCTGTGACTTGAATCTCAAGGGTATTTGTCCCTTCACTATTGGACATATGCAAATTAGCTCCAATTATAACTTGTCCAAATCTATCACAAGCCAAATACCAGGAGTAGCCTTCACTATCCCTGACTTGGACGCTCGAGTTCGTGTTCAATTGTACGACACTAATACAACTAAAGTCTTGGCCTGTGTGGAGGCAGTGCTAACAAATGGTAAGACTGTTCAAACGAAGTACGCTAGTTGGCCTATCGCTGCCATCGCGGGTTTGGGTGTAGTCACTTCTGGTGTGGTTTCAGTAATCGGTCATTCCAATACTGCTGCCCATATCGCTTCAAATTCGATGTCTCTTTTCATTTATTTTCAATCGTTAGCCATTACTCTGATGCTTGCGGTAGCAAAGGTCCCTCCAATTGCTGCTGCTTGGTCCCAGAACTTCGTCTGGTCCTTGGGCATTGTCCGTGTGGCCTTTGTTCAAAATATTGCCAATTGGTATATGCAACTGACTGGTGGGACCACCCCCACAGATGTATTGGGTTCTCAATATTTATCAGTCTCTGTTCAAAAAAGATCGACCGAAATGATGAATGCTTTGTTTTATAGTCAAAAGCGTAATAATTTCCTTACTACTTTCACGAAAAGAGCGAGTTTAGTCACTCAAGATTCCCTGTTTGACGACGTTCTTGCTGATAGTACTCTTTACACAACAGATGAAGGTGATGAAAACTTGGCCGCAAAGATCTTGGTCTTGCGTGGTATTCAAAGAGTATCTTACTTGGCTGGTATCGAGATCACCAGTTTCTTCATGACTGGTATTATCTTCTTGTTGTTCTTTGCTTTCGTCTTGGTTGTGGCTCTTACTTTGTTCAAAGCCATTATCGAGATCTTAGTGCGTTCCAAGTTAATGAATGAAGGTAAATTTAATGAATACAGAAAACAATGGTCGCATATTGTCAAGGGTACCTTGTACAGGTTGCTTGTGCTTGCTTTCCCTCAAATTGTCGTGTTATGTCTCTGGGAACTTACCCAGAGAACCTCTGCTGGTACCACCGTTGTTGCTGTCGTCTTGTTTCTTGTATTCGTGGTTTTGCTTGTACAAGCAGCTGTTCGTGTTATTATTATGGGACGCAAATCTGTCCGTCAATTCAAAAACGCAGCCTATTTGCTCTTCGGTGATGGTATTTTTTTGAATAAGTTCGGGTTTATCTACGTTCAATTTAGAGCAGATTGCTACTATTTCATCGCTGCCAGTTTGTTCTACATTTTCATCAAGTCATTAATTGTTGCTGTATTGCAAAGCAGAGGTAGTGTTCAAGCTATGATCGTTTTTGTTGTCGAATTAATTTACTGTGTTACTGTTTGTTGGATCAGACCATTTATGGATAAGAGAACAAACATTTTTAACATTACAATTACGGTTGTTAATACTATCAATGCCTTATTCTTTGTTTTCTTCTCATATATTTTCAAGCAACCAGAGATCGTTTCGTCAGTGATGGCAGTTGCCTACTTCGTTTTGAATGCTGTTTTCGCCTTATTTTTGCTTTGTTTCACCATTATCACTTGTGTTTTGGCACTTGTTTACAAGAATCCAGATACTCGTTACCAACCAATGAAGGATGACAGAGTGAGTTTCTTGCCTAGGTTTGATACAAAGGCTGGTCCAGGAGGTGCTGATAATGGTGGTAAACAAGATGAGTTGGAGTTGATGGCACTTGGAGCAACAGCCATGAAGGGCCATGAACTTGGAAAGCCATATGCTTATGATGAAGATGACTCCATATACGACGTTGATTCTGTTGTACCACACGGTACAAGCTATGCACCAAATGGTGAAACGGGCAGTGGCTCTCTTTTCGGTTCAACATCAGACCCAAGCGCAAAACGCGATTCATACTACTTGGAACTGGTAGAGCCAACTCAACCTACGCTGACAATAGTCGGAAACGCAAGCACCGCATATCTGGGTTTCAGCAATTATGCTTCGAGCGGGGCTTCTTCTACTGCATTTTCAACGAATTCGCTGAGAATACCGCAAGGATACCCACAGAACTCATATATGCAAAAATTCCAACAGCAAAACAATCCTGAGGGGTCGCTGAGGAATCATGGTGGGCAGAATTCAAACTTACAGAATCACATGCAATAGATATGGGGTAGCTAGCGAAATTGGTAACGACAAGGACATTGTGATTGGATATCACGAAGGTATGCATATTACAAACTTTATATTGAATATTAAAATGTTATTTGAAACTGACTTGGAAATAGAAGGCATATCTGTTTCAACAGAAGTCATACAGGTTGTGGTGTGACTCAACTGTAATTCATGTACAAAGGAAACATAACTAATTGAAGAATCCGTAAGGTGAATTTCCTATTCTTCACAAAATTTGGGCTTGCCAAAGATCGAATGATGGAATACACTGTACCATGTAACTTTCTCACAATCAGATTCTTCACTTGGCAGAGCTGAGCGCCTCGACAAACTCATTGGTATATCATCATTATCAAATTTCGTACTCTTAGTGAAGTTTAATCGTTGATCAGACTCTCTAGGACCATTAAGTGGAAGATTTGATTTTATGACTCCGCTGCGATGTATATTCGTATTTTTCAATGCCTTTGAAACCATACCAAGTGGATAAAATATATCTCCAGCATTCAGTGGCTCAGTTCTAGGAGCTGAACTATCCAATTGAGAAGGGGGTTCCAATTGTAGCAACTCTCTCTTTTTTGAAAAGTTCATCAGGTTTGTGAATGGAACGAAAGGCTCAATTTCAAAATTATGTCCATGTCTATCATCAAAATCATAAAAACTGTCATCATTTTCTGATTCAGTTTCCAAAGGGTATAATATTTGGGTAAAACTCTTGTTCCTAGGCGACATGGATTTTGTCTTTTCAATTACCGAAATTATATCAAAAGCTGTAATGGCTTCATTTTCAACCGTGTCTCTCTTGTATTTACTCGGTGAGTTCTTGAAATGATTTAAGGCCATCATTCCATCGGAATTCTCAACATCAGAGCCCTGCAAACAGTAGCTTTTATTTAATTGAGAATTCAAACAAAATGCCATCTTAACCAAGCCATTTGCAGCCAGATTTTTCTTCAAATCATTGACTGGGGAGCCAGAGAGAGCATTTGAGTTGTCTGTTCTATACTTCAGCGGGAAGAAGTCTATAAAATTGGTAAAAGGAGAAAATTTATCCTTAACTGTGGCTGAAATTTCTTGAGTATCAACATTGAATACCATCAAGGGTTTCCCTTCTCTCAAGGCATCACTAAAAAATGGAGAATTCTTAGTGATACCCTGGATCACAAAAGAAGAAAATGTCAGATTGACGTTATCCAACAGTTGGACCAGCTTCTCACGCAAGTACGTCTTAGGAATCACTAAGTAACAATCTACCACATGAGTCAAGTTAGGAAGCAGAAATGATGACAACAAATCAACAAAGCTAGTTAACTTCGACTCTTTCCCTAAAGGCAGGAAACTTGTTCCACTCGAAGTGTTAAATATGTATAGATTGTAGGAACTTGTTGGAACTATTATCGTCTCTTGTGAGTATACATTGTTGAGGGAAATACCCACAGTAGCGGAGTTTGAAATCACGTCTTGCAACCCTAATTTTTTGAAGCCAGAAGGAGTTAAAAGTGTTCTGGGAATAAGATAGATTTCTTCAATTTCCATGGCCTCTAAGCCATCAGGAGCCATCCCTATCCCCACAACACTTGTTGCTAAATATTTTAACAGTTGGTGCAATGAGTCCCTTGACTTTTCAAACATGTCCAAGGTGAGCCTGTTTTCTCTCAAATCCCATAGATTTGGTAATAGCAATGCATAAACTGAGCAAGCAGTAAAGATTAAGTTGCGGATCTTCATTCTTATATCTCTAACAAGTAGAGTTCCAAATTAAAGAAACTCTCAAGGTAAAGATTAAATTACCCTATTTTGTATCTGTGGTTGCAAAATGTTTGCATTGAGCAAAATTAATCGCAACATCATGAATTACTGGTATAAACAAAATATCATACAGGCAGAGACAAGTTGATGTTGGAGGCATAGTTTAAAAGCCAAACAAATATTTTTGCTGGAGGCGCCAGATGTATTTGAAACCATATCTTGGTAAGCTGTTTGAACGATGGCTTCAAGGGTAATATAATATCAACTTGTGTGTTCCCCTTGCTTCCAACAATACCTGATCTTCTCTAGTTATGGGATTGATTCCCATGTTTACGTCGAGATAGAATGGCATCATATCTTGCAACAGTTGTTGGATGGAAGGTGCCTGATTCTGCGCGCTTTGTTCCACACCTTTCTTTGTAAAACTCTGTTCAACGCCTTTGTCGCTGTAGTCAAAGTTGAGCTCTTCCAATAAATTGAGTCTCGATATATACATTGTGGTAAGAAACATCACCAAATCTGCCTGCCATAAGAACATCAGAATGATTGTAAAGGCACTAACAGCTTTGCGCATTTTGCACACACTGGCTGTATTGCATGAAGCAGGAATAACTGTTGAAGTCACCATAATAAACAGTACGAGCTTCATCAAAACAGCTGCCGTACAGTAAAAGCTACCATTTCTCTTTTCAAAATTAATTATAGTGAATATGAAGAGAAATGCAACAACTGTTGAAATCGCACTCTCTGCTATCATATATCGGTATATTCCAGTTGGAAAATCCACGTCTTTACTCAACAAAAGAGACAGGAGTGTAATACAAATTGCCCCACATATGATCTCGAATACGTATAAAACAAAGTTTACAGTGACAGTTATTTTACGGTCCGAGTAGGCACCAAATTGCCTGGCAGAGAACGACAATAAAGGAGTATTCATTACCTGTGTCACTAACTTGTGTTCTATTTCTTTCTGTAACAGAGTCATACTCAACTCATCAGCCTTTGGTTTTTCACCATTTTCATCCACATCTTCTACGACTGCACCATTACCTACCATTCGTAGGTACATGTTTTTCGCGAAATTCTTAGAGGATGATTCAGGTTCAAGATCCTTTCCGTAAGACAGGCCAAATTTGGTAGGTGTGTCGATTACAATGTCAGGTATTTGGGAATTAGGAGGATATCCAAGAGGTGCAGCAGCAGGTGTTGGTTGGTACTTCAGTGGAACATCGCGGAATGTTTGAGGTAAACGAGGTCTTTCATTTATAGGTTGTGGAGTTGGGGGTAGCAGGGCATCCAAACGAGTCTTTGGTAGCCATGGTCTATCGTCTGCTACAGCGAGTGGCTCTGGGAAATCTCCCAGTTCGGTGTGTGCTCTAATATTTCGTTCATCAATAAAAAGTCCAACGCCTCTTTGATCGCCTCTTTGATCATTAAGTCCACGACCACTTTGATCGTTTAGTTTAAGACCTGTTGGGTCATTATAAACTCTTGGTTCTTTTGTGACCCTTCTTTCCCTGACATCTATTGGGTCATTTCGTTCTCTTAGATCTCTATATGCGAACTCAGAAACCTCATTTTCGACATCATGTCTTTGGTCAGGTCTATAGTCAGATGCCGCAGCTGATCTGAACTCATTAACAACTTCAGTAGGAGTCGTATTTCTAGATCTATATCGTGGCTGATTCGCTTCAAACGCAAACCGCGACAAGTCTCCCACAACTGGGCCTTCCTCAGGTTGATACAGCATATCAATGGACTATGAAATAAAGGCTATGGCTCTCTGATGAGTTCTTGCTTCAGTTCTTTGACCCGTTTACAATTCAAATGTTTTACTAGTTACGTTTTGCTGGTTGTCCCGATGCGGTTAAATCAAAAATACGCTTTTTTGTGCCATGACTGCGAATCATCTGAGCTCCGGTGACTATATAGCAATACGGAATCTGGGGTAGAAGAAAGATAATTACATCTGGATTGTTTGGTTGAATTCTTTGCGGTCGTTGAGATTGTTCAGTTCACTGATTTGAAATTGCAGCACATGATTTATGATATGTTTTGTGGTAATGATAGCTTCGAAAGGATGAATGTATTAGTGCTTGAAAGAATTGTGGGCTCTCGCTGTAGATGAAGATTGTCGATAGCATGGAACTAGCCTGATCCACAACTTTGTTTGTTGACATCTTGTCAGGTACTTCATGATCATGCACTACTACTCTACTTCCACTTTCTTGTACACAGCTCTCTCCCAAAGCAATTCTACAGTCAACTTTCAAAGCTAATTTTAATCAATTCTTCATTATAAATACAAAAACTCCTAGTTAGCAGCCTTGGCAGCCTTGGCCTTAGCAGCCATACTGTTCAAAGCAGAACCATGGTAGAACCACTCGAGTTGTTCAACGTTATAAGTGTGAGACAATTGAGCATCCCAAGCTGCAGAGCCATCGTGAGGGTGGACTCTCAAGATAACTGGTTTACCTGGAGCCAATGAGGTTAATCCAAGTAAATCGACAGTGTCTTCAGGTTGGATCTTGTCGTAGTCGGCAACATCGATGAAGTTCAATGGGAGTAAACCTTGCTTCTTCAAGTTAGTTTCGTGAATACGGGCAAATGACTTAGTGATAATGGCAAAGGCACCTAAGAATCTTGGTTCCAAAGCAGCGTGTTCACGGGAAGAACCTTCACCGAAGTTCTCATCACCGATAACAACCCAAGTGTGGCCAGTGTCTCTGTAGTCACCAGCGGTTTCTGGGACACCCTTGTAGACACCAGTGTACAAGTTCTTAACGTTGTTAATTTCACCGTTTTCAGCATTGGTAGCACCAATCATGTAATTGTTGGAAATGTTTTCCAAGTGACCACGGTATTTCAACCATGGACCAGCCATAGAGATATGGTCAGTGGTGGTCTTACCGACTGCTTTAATCAAAATTGGCATGTTCAAAGAGTCCTTTCCGTCCCAAGCCTTGAATGGAGTCAAAGCTTGTAATCTGTCAGAGTTTGGAGCAATGGCAACAGAGATAGCAGATCTGTCGACTGGTGGGGCTTGGTAGGTGTTCACACCTGCATCGTACCCGTTAACAGGCAAACCAACACCAACTGGTTCCTTCAACTTGAATTCCTTACCATCGGCACCGACTAATGTGTCAGTGATTGGGTTGAAACCCAAGTCACCGGAAATAGCGTAAGCAGTGGCCATTTCTGGAGAAGCGACGAAAGCGTGAGTGGCTGGATTACCATCATTTCTGGAGGTAAAGTTTCTGTTGAAAGAGGAGACAATAGTGTTCTTGTCACCCTTCTTGATATCTTGTCTATCCCATTGACCGATACATGGGCCACAGGCGTTAGCCATAACGACACCACCGAAGTCTTCGAAAGTCTTCAATTGACCGTCTCTGGCAATGGTAGCTCTAACTTGTTCAGAACCTGGGGACACAGTGTAGATAGCCTTAGACTTTAAACCGTGAGTGGCAGCATCTTCAATGATAGAGGCGGCTCTGGTCATATCTTCGTAAGAAGAGTTGGTACATGAACCAATCAAACCAACCTTAACTTCTAAAGGCCAGTCGTTAGCGATGGCAGTAGCCTTCATCTTGGAGACTGGGGTAGCCAAATCTGGGGTGAAAGGACCGTTAATGTGAGGTTCCAAGGTGTTCAAGTCAATTTCAATGACTTGATCGTATTCACAACCTTCATCAGCAGACAAGAAGTCCTTTTTGTAGAGTTGAGCGAATTCGGCAATCTTGGATCTGTTGGTGGCATTCAAGTAATCAACCATAGAGTTGTTAAGAGGGAAAACGGAAGTGGTAGCACCGATTTCAGCACCCATATTACAGATAGTACCCATACCAGTACAGGAGAAGGTTTCAATACCAGAACCAAAGTATTCAACAATGGCACCAGTACCACCCTTAACGGTTGTGATACCAGCAAGCTTCAAGATAATATCCTTTGGAGAAGTCCAACCGGACATTCTACCTGTCAATTTGACACCGATGATCTTAGGGGCCTTTAATTCCCATGGCAAATCAACCATAACATCGACAGCATCAGCACCACCGACACCGATAGCCAATTGACCCAAACCACCAGCATTCGGTGTGTGAGAATCGGTACCGATCAACAAAGCACCTGGGAAAGCGTAGTTTTCCAAGACGATTTGATGGATAATTCCCGAGCCTGGCTTCCAGAAACCCAAGTTGTACTTAGCACAAGCTGAGGCCAAGAAGTCGAAAACTTCCTTATTTAAGTCGATGGCTCTAGCCAAATCCTTAGCACCACCGATTTGGGCTTGGATCAAGTGATCACAGTGGACGGTGGATGGGGTGGCTACTTGAGGTAAGCCTGCCGACATGAATTGCAAGATGGCCATTTGAGCGGTAGCATCTTGACAAGCGACTCTGTCAGGACGCAATTTCAAGTAGGAGACACCTCTTTGGATATCTTGTCCATGAGGGTCATCCAAGTGACCGTACAAGATCTTTTCGGCGTAAGTCAAAGGTCTGTTCAATCTTTCCTTTACGATCTTGACGTTTTCCAAATGCTTCTTGTATTGAATGAAGGAATGGGCTTCCAACAAATTCTGGTTGACTTGAGAATCCCTGGTTAAGGCCAAGGCAGAAGTGGCTAAACCACGAACAGAACTTGGGGTTCTAACAGTTCTAGCAACAGATAACATTTTAGATGAAGTTAGAAAGGAAAAGTTGAAGCAGAAAACAAAAAAGAGGAGAGAGAGGAAATCGCATCCATTATATAGTTGGTTGAGGAAAAGCGGAAAAGAGGTTCGACAAAATCCAAACAGCGTGAGCTCGGAGGTATGTACAGGCAGAGTAAAAGTTGAGTGAACCAATAAAGTGCGATCAGTTTATAATGATTCGCGAGGTGATGGAAGGGGTCCGAGGGAGGGGATTGTTAGAGGGAGATGCTTTGAGTTGAGATTGGAGTGGGTGGGACTGCTGGCGAACTCGGGTTTCACTGGTGGTTGTTTTGGCCGAAAAAGTTAGTTGTTGGTGGAGAGGTAGCGGGCTGGTGATGGAATCAATGGCTCAAGGACCAATGTGAGTTTTCTCATGCCCTAATTTCACTAGTTTTTTTTTCTCCAGATTTCGAAGTCCGATTTTTCTCCACTGATAAAGATTGAAATTAGGGGGAGTTTGATTGGGTGGATTTGGGCTGGGTTTTCTCGGTTCCGGGGTTCGGGGGTAGCGCGCGGCACGCGAGAGGGTGCGCGAGAGGGTGAAGAGGAGGTGGTAGTAGTACGAGAGGCTAAGAGAGATGGCCAGGAGTACTAGGAGAAGGGGAATAGGAACGGGAAGAGCAAAGGGAAGAGCACGGGAAGAGCAAAGGGAAGAGCAACGGGAAGAGCACGGGAAGAGCAAAGGGAAGAGCACGGGAACAGCAAAGGGAACAGCAAAGGGAAGAGCAAAGAGAAGAGCAAAGAGAGGCACCAGTACGGCACCAAGGTAAGATGGCAACACGATAGTATCAGAACTGGAGCCTTTTCCTCAAACCTCCGAGCACCTCTTTGCATGCCATGGATTCCATGCACAGCCATCTCCACACCCCCCACAACACCTAAAACCCTAAATCATATGTCATTCTGATCTGCCGAGCTTCATGATCACAGGTTACGACACCCTGGATAGTTTCGAATCTTTGCGGCTATCTGGTAGAGTTGGGCATACCCTGAAGGAATGGGGTTATGGTATGAGTATGAAGATGCTGCCCTCAATCATCTGGATTTGGGTTCTTGCATTGGAAAGTATTAAGGTTAATCTTGTGATGCCAAGATGTCCTGCTGCTTCGGTTAATAGCCTGGAATCACCCTATAGTGCTGTACTCATTCCTGTAAACTGCTTCGTTCTGCCAGACTACATAGAATATGAGAGTATACAAACGCTAGGCATACTGTAAGTGTTGACATTTTGGGATGCGTTGAAGATTGTCGTGTTGTATTGTGTTGTTTGTGTTGTTTCGTGTTGTTTTGTGCTGCGTTATGGAATGTTGAGGCTGCCCATTCAGTGTTGGTTTTAACATGCCAGCTTGTATGTCGATAATTGAGCCGTCGGTCCTCTCATCAATGCCATTTCTCGACTGATTGTCAGGTCTCGAAAAAGGAATGCTTGCATATCGCTGCCACCTTGATTCACTTCTTGCTTATCTCTGAACCACTTCTATGTATCCCACCCCCATTATAAAACCAGACTCGAAATTTGTATCAAAACTATATTGTATGTAGTGCCTGGAGGGTCTATCATAAGGCCCCACACGGATTGCATCAGAACATGTATCAGCGATAATTCGAATAAGCCAATGATCGCAAAATGGCCTTTATAGCTGGAAAGGAAGATGAGACTGAGAAAAATGGTTAGTTTGTAGTGTTCCTTAATAGCTTCGTAGAGATCATAGTTTGCCTTTTTGGTTTCAAGAGATTATATGTAGATGCAAATACCTACCAATAAAGCGGCAACTAATGACCTCTTTTCACACTAGGGTGACCACAACAAGGCCAATATTTCTGTGATAACTGATGTTCGAACTGACAAAGCCTCAGACAAAGCCTCGATATATTACAATGCTCTCGCGCTTTTACTGCATGATTTTGACTTCTTTTTGGTATATATTACCAAGAAATGTGCAAAGCCTAGCATTTTCCTTTCTAGTAACCATTCGAACGGTCAGAATTCAAAAGGGCTCTCTTCTTTTACATAATCACATCAATCCCCTATCAATAATTAAACAGTTCAAAATTTGAAGTGTACTATTATCCAAAGAAGTGACTATTGCAATCGTATATTTTTCGCAGCCATTCTCGAATTGCATCAAACCATATAACCTGATAAGGGCAAGGCATACAATCACATTATTTGGACCTCTTCCCAATGAATAGAGCTTGATTGGCCTTCTTCCGTATCATCAAACTAAGTCACTATTCTTTGATAAACCAGTTCAAAATAGTCGTTTTTTCACGTCCAAAAATCACTCTCCAGCATCAAATGACTTCACAAAAACGTTATCATAAACAACCAGAATCTCTCATAGCCACTGGCTCATCAAGAAAGCAGGCCCCATCGCATGCCCCACACATTCTCCCCTTTGTATGAGTTCAACGGCCCCTCTTCATATCAACTCCAGCGTCGCCAAACTCACTTATGTCCACGCCATTTTACCCCATAGGCATACCACCCTCATCCCGTTGCCAAACCATTATCTTAACAATCGGCACCACATGGCACTCGTTAAAGTTCACACCCCTATTAGCACTCTAGCACTGCAACACAATACTGTCGATCAAAGCCACAATCGACTAACTCAACCAAAATACTTACTAAGCAGTGCCGTGCCGTCCCGCCACCGACATCAAAATTCAGATTTGAACAGAACTATAAATCTCCCATACTTCGTCCCATTGATTCTCATTCATCATCTATGCAACTGTAAACTTGAGAAATGTCGTATACACCTGTCTGTGGAATTGCTAGTGTTTGGAACCCATTAATACCAAATGAAAATGCTTTCAATCCGTGCTTTCTTCTCCTTTGCTTTACCGTTCTATCAGTAGCTTATATCTTGCCAGGCTCTGTTAGACTTTATCAAACATTCCATTCACCCAGTTATGGAATATTGCTGGTTAAGAATACAGGCTTCATTCATTTTGCTCGTGGTTCGGCAGCCATAATCCATTCGTTGCTCTACTTATATTTGTTGAGTTTCATCAGTATTCACCAAAGATTTGCTGATCAATTGATAGTTGCCTTTTACTCATTCACGTTGCTCCTATTTGTATTAATAGTGCCACTACAGTTTATTGAACCTTTGCATAGAGCAACTGCCCTGGATTTACTTGTTCTGTTCTGGCCAGTGGTATCTGTTTGGCAATTCGTCCTCTGGTATCAAGACACCTTCACAGACTCTAAATTGATCAAACTGACTTCATCTTCAGACAACATCCATGCTGTAGAACTATTCCTTATTTTTAATGCAATGGCTATCTTCACATTGGAATATGCTTATTGGAGACCTAGCAAGACACTTGTTCATGAATTCAAGAAAAATGGCGATGCCAGCCTATTGGAAGTTCCAAACCTTGTTGATAGAGAAACTTTCATGTGGATGAATAAATTAATACTGGAATCTTACAAGAATGAGCAGGTAGTTCATACAGAATTGCCAAACTCACCTGCAAAATTGTCTACTAGGAATTCAACTTATAAGCTTAGAAAACATTGGAACCCAGCACATAAAAATGCGCTGTTGGTAAGGCTGTTAGCGATTACCTTTGGTCCATTGGTCCTTGCTTCATTTGCATTTGAGCTCCTAAGTGACTTGCCATACTACGTGGAACCTCAACTTTTACGTATCTTGATCCGCTATTTTGATGAGCCATCCCCACAGGTTATCAAGGGTATTCTCATTTCGCTCCTGATGTTATTCACAACCATGGTTAAAACAAACCTTTACAACAACTACAATTTGCTTAATTTGGAATTGGGTTTGGGGTGTAGAGCGTCTCTCACTTCACTTATCTACCAAAAGAGTTTAAAATTGTCCGCAGAATCACATAAGAAATATACTTCAGGCGACGTTATGAACTTGATGTCTGTTGATGTGAACAAAATTCAGAGTATGATTCAAGATATGAGTACCTTCGTAATAGCACCTACAAATGTGGTGTTATCTATACTATCTCTTTGGCCATTACTCGGAAGGGCCACTCTTTCAGCCATTGGTGTTATGATTGTTCTTGTGCCAATCAATATTATCCTTGCACGTTGGCTCAAAGAGTTAGGAAGAGTTTATATGAAGAAGAAGGATGCACGCACCCGTGTGATCAATGAAATCCTTACGTCGATAAAAACCATTAAATTATATGCATGGGAAACTCCTATGCTTCGTAAACTCTACGAGTCGCGTGTTAATGGAGAGCTTAAAGCATTAGCTAAACAACGGGTTGTTGGTCAGATCTCTAACATTATTTGGGTGCTTATCCCATTTCTCATCTCGCTCAGTTCATTCTCCGCATTTGTTCTATTTGACCCAAGACAACTTACCTCAGAGATTGTGTTTCCAGCGTTAGCATTGCTTTACTTGTTACTGTCTCCATTGTTACAGTTGCCGCAATTTATCACCACGTTTGTTGAATCTTCAGTCTCTTTGACTCGTATCAATGACTTCCTTTTGAGTGCGGAGTTGGATGAAACTATTGTATCTCAGTTTGACAAAAAGTTGAACATTGGCGAAGTTAGCGTTCTGGTTAAAAACACCTCATTCTTGTGGTCGAAGAAGAAATACACTGATAATGAAGATGAAGAAGACTATAGGTATGCTTTGAAAGATATCAATTTTACCGCAAAGAAGGGCGAGTTATCTTGTATTGTAGGGAGAGTTGGATGCGGAAAAACATCACTATTGTATGGTTTACTTGGTCAGTTGCCAGTGACTTCTGGTAAGGTGACTTATACTAATGAAAATGACGTTTCTGACTCAACAAAAGACTCCTCAATCAATATTGCAGGTTCCATTGCCTACTGTGCCCAACAACCTTGGATTATGAATGCCTCAGTAAAAGAAAATGTCTTATTCGGCAGCAAATTTGATAAAGATTTCTATGATAATACTTTGGACGCATGTCAACTTTTGCAAGATATCGAGATTTTGCCAGATGGAGATGACACGCAAGTTGGTGAAAAGGGTGTATCATTATCAGGAGGACAAAAGGCACGCTTGGCTTTGGCAAGAGCGGTGTATGCCCGTGCTGACATATACCTTCTCGATGATATCCTTAGTGCGGTAGATTCACATGTTGGGAAGCTAATCATTGACCGAGTCTTGACTGGATTGCTTAGTACTAAAACCGTAATCCTTGTGACAAACTCGATTTCGGTGTTGAACTATTCGAAGCTGATAAGTTTAATCAAGAATGCCACTATTGTTGAGACATGCGATTTTGCTGATATTGGCCCAACAAATCATCCTGACTTGTTCAAATTGATTACTGAATTCGGGAGAGGAGAATCTACTCATGTTAGCCTTCCGACAATACCCGAACTAGCTACTCCTAGAGAATCTGAAGACCTGGAAGACACGGAACGACTTGCAGAGGCAATTGAAGAGTTATTAGTGGAGCAACTTCCTCCAATTGCTCCTAGCCATGCCTCTTTAAGACGAGCTTCTGTGGCAACATTCAATTGGGAGCCAATCAAAAAGTTATTACCTCACTTGCGAAGCGGTCAAAATAACGAAGTTCTGGCTAAAGGAAAGGTCAAAAAGTCGGTCTATATTGCTTACATCAAGGCATGTTCAGTACCAGGAGTAATAGTTTGGTCTTTTCTTCTTATGCTCGGTTCAATTCTTTCAGTAGGTGGTAACTATTGGTTAAAGTACTGGACTGAAAGCAGTTCCGAGGATAAGAGTGTATGGACATTCATAATTGTTTATGCGCTCTTTGGATTAGGCTCAAGTTTGATGTCGATTACCAGGGGATTGGTACTTATCCTTTGGCTTGCCATGAATGCGCTGATAAAAATTCATGGGGACATGGCCTCCCGAATCATGCGTGCACCTATGCTGTATTTCGAAAGAACACCAATTGGTAGAATTATGAACCGGTTTACCAACGATATAACCAAGATTGATACCTCCATTCCTTCCACTTTCTCGGGATTCTTGAATCAACTGATGCGGACCTGTTTAACACTAGCAGTTGTTGGTTATGCAATGCCATTTTACATTGTTATAATTGTGTTGCTTTCGTCATTGTATGTTTACTATGAAATCTTTTACGTCTCGATCCTGCGTTCTCTCAAGCGTTTGGTTGCAATTTCAAGGTCTCCAATATATGACCATTTGGGGGAATCTTTAAACGGGTTGGATACAATTAGAGCATATGACCAAGTCAATCGTTTTGACTATATAAACCACGCAAATGTTGACTTTAACTTGAAATCGGTATACATGTTACGTCTGATTAACAGATGGTTGTATTTCAGATTACAGTGTATTGGTTCTATCGGTGTGTTTTCGGCACTGTTACTTGCGATATGGACCTTAACAACAGCCCACCCACTCAGTAGTGCAATGGTAGGTTTTGTAATGACATATGCATTACAAGTAACGAATTCATTAAGTCGTGTTGTTCGAATGTCTGCAGAAGTTGAGACAAGTATTGTTGCTGTTGAAAGGTGCTTGGAATACTGCGAATTACCTGTTGAGGAACTGGATGAGTTGTTGGCCAAGATGATTAAGCCTCCGCTTGATTGGACGAAGGTTTCAGGTGGCGGCGGTGGTTCAATAAAGTTTGTGGGTTATTCAACTCGGTATAGAGACAACCTTGACCTAATTTTGCGCGATGTGAGTATGGAGATCAATCAAGGTGAGAAAATAGGTATTGTTGGAAGGACTGGAGCTGGTAAATCATCTCTTGCACTTGCAATTTTCCGTATTATAGAACCTGTGCAGGGGAACATTGAGATTGACGGTTTAAACACCAGTGGTATTTCCTTACATGATTTGCGTCGCCACTTAGGTATCATACCTCAGGACTCTCAGTTGATTGAGGGTACGATAAGACAGAACTTGGATCCTTTTAACTATTTTAGTGATGAGGAGATCTGGAAAGCATTAGAGTTAGCTCATTTGAAAGAACATGTTGAGAAAATGAAACAAGAAGAAGAGACATCGGAAGATTCAGAAGGGGCAGAGGAAGTTGTCAAAGGAAAGTATCCTGCTAGTAAACTTGACTACAAAGTTTATGAGGGTGGATCTAACTTCTCATCTGGACAAAGACAGTTAATTTCCCTCGCTCGTGTATTGCTTCGTATGAAGGAATCCAATATTTTGGTACTCGATGAAGCAACTGCTGCAATTGATGTTGAAACAGACAAAATTATCCAAGAGACCATTAGAACCGAATTCAAGGAAAAGACTATCATCACTATTGCTCATAGGTTGGAAACAGTCATGGATAGTGATCGAATTGTTAGTTTGGACATGGGAGAATTGAAGGAATTTGATTCGCCTAAGAACTTGCTCTCAAAAGAGGATGGTATTTTCTATGGTCTTTGCAAGCAAGGTGGGTTGGTGTAAGAATAATTGATGGGAATCTATAAAATACTGATTAACTATCAGCAAGCTTTATCTTTCGATCGAGTATAGACGATTAAGCTTCAATTTGAGTATTTTTTTAAAGCACTTATTAGATTGTAAAATGTAGAAGAGAATAGGCTTTAGCATCTAAAAGCTCTATGTTACCTAACGTATGCTTCATCATGCAATGAAAAGAGGAAATTAGTATACTTCATCATGCAATCAAAAAAGGAAATTATTAAGATATCAAGATGGTCAAGGATTCAAGATACTAATTTTATGGCAATTTTGAATTTCTTCTCTAGGAATATGTATTCCATTACCCCAGAATAACATTTCACCACTACTTCTGCAGTACAATCCAAAAGTGTCCTAGACCACATTTTCACAGAAGTACACCATAACTTTAAGATTGACACTGGTCATCTGCAATTCGATATGGTCTTTCCTCATGGTGCCTCTCCTACCTACTGCTGAATTTGGCACCGCAGAACACAATAAAAAAAGACCATAGGAGAATCAAGATCAATACAAAATCATAAAGGGCACAATCATACACGACTTCAACTTCTCCAAGGTGCACTCATTAAACACCAGGATATCCCAAGGCATCCCAAGAATTGAGCTTTAGCTCATTAGACAGAAGAATCCAAGTCCATTCCAAGATGGCCGTACCCCATCGTGATTTGGCCATCATACTGAACCATAGAGATACCATTATTGACGCTCTTCCAACTCATGTAATACCTTGTGTGAGTCCCGATAGGCTAACACTTAAATTCCTCAACAAGGAATACCAACGGTTTATGCTTCATCCGCTAGAAAAGGTTACGTTTGCTCACAAAGATAATAATGCCCTTGCTTGGTACTTTCTTGTAAATGGATACGAAGACTCCCCATATTATGGGGGGCTATATTTGGGTGTTATCTTTTTCCCAAAGAACTTTCCATTCAAGCCCCCTGAGATCCAAATGATCTCTCCTACTGGTCGCTTCTACACAAGGACTGCAATTTGCCTAAGTATGACCTCGTATCACGAAAACGAATGGAATCCTGCTTGGAGCATAGAGAAGATAATGATGGGATTTATATCATTTATGAACCTGGAAGCAGAATTTGGTTCTGGCTGTTTCAGCCCAAAGAAATACAATGACGAGTTCCGAAATGAGGTAGCCAAAGGCTCCAAGACTTGGTTAATGGAAAAATGCAGTGTTTTCAAGCAATTGTTTCCAAACGAATATGCTTTACTTCAAATGGCCAAAAATCAAAAAGAAGATGTAATGAACAATATATTAATCCATAGTATTCAGAATGATAGTCGTTCCAGGTTGGTCAAGCGAAGGCTTTTAAATTACTTTGAGAACCATGAAGCAGTTCAGGTCCAATTGGGTGAAATTTCCAGTTGTGCGCATGAGAGTATACTAAATACATACTTTTCGCCTGTAAGCACCTGGGAAGAGGTAAGTTCATTTGGTATCGATCTGTTTGAAGAGGCTCTGCCTGTAGTGGTAGATTATGACGAATTTGAGGACGAAGATGACGACGGGGACATAGAGTTGTACTCTTCTGACGAGGAGGCATAGTTGGGAGTTTATTTACATGGCTAGTCATTATCTGAGGATGCTGTAGCTTTCCATTGGATGACTGGTGACGTGGAGTTTTGTACTACTCAGCATGGAGTTGATTTACCAGCCCGTATTTGAAAACAGTCACTTATAGTTAAGGTATTGAGGGAAGACTCTGTTAAAGGAAATAAAATAGACATAAGAACCGAATTCTTATAACCACACAAGAGTTATTATTGCGATTCGAGGGAACAAGCCTTCTTTTGTTACAGTCATGGATACTCCATGATGAATTCCTAAATATCGTATACGCAAAATAAAATATACACGGGGTGTTAGAGCAAGCAAAATGAACACAAATCCTATTTATACCTAAGCAAACCAAGCTCATTGTCCATCGCCATCCTCTTCAGCACCACGTATCACTCTTAGCAACCTTTCTTAACCACTGCTGTTAGCCTTGCCTCGTACGCTTCACTTTTTTTGGGCACTTTTGCATCCATCAAAAGTCGTGTTCACACCGACTCCACCAACTTGATTGCGGAGTTTTTAACAAAAATTGTTGGATCCGAAGACACTTCTCGTCACCAATAACGATCAATAAATATGGCCTCTGCAGCTCCTCAAGCGTCCAAACTTACTCGCTTCATTGCCTCCGAGACCGGCCCAAAGACTGTCCACTTCTGGGCTCCAGTTTTCAAATGGGCTATTGTCTTTGCTGGATTAAATGATATGCAAAGACCTGTTGAGAAGATTAGTGGTACACAGCAAGTTGCTCTCTTCTGCACTGGTGTTATTTGGACCCGTTGGGCTGGATTTGTTATCTTGCCTAGAAACCCATTGTTGGCAAGTGTCAACTTCTTCTTGGGTGGTGTAGCTGGTTACCAATTGCTTAGAATCGGTAAATATAGAGTGGATTCGGGAGATTCTCCAACACAGGTTTTTGGATATATCTTTGGAGGAAAGACAGCTGATGATGCAAGTGCTCTTCCAGCTATAGATGAAGTCAAATAGATTTGCATTAGGTTTGAATGTGTACTGAATATAAATTTATGATTGAGGATTCGTACTACAATGGCTAGAAAGTTATTGGTTGAGTGTAGCATTTGTTATATTGAGCTTTGGATTAGACTCAAGGTTTCGGTTCGTGAATTGACTTATTATTCAATAATGATGATTTTGCAATCTTTAATTCATGTTGGTTACAGCATTAAATTTCTACTAATACATAATCCAAGAAATGAAAGATCTTCTTAGCTGTCTATGAGCATTTCATCAGAGTCGATATCTGAAACATTGTTTTGAGGGGTTTCTTGACCTTGGTTCTCTGGAGTTTCCACTACTAAGTTGCCCTCTTGTTCGCCGTTACCATGTATTTGAAGATCTTGAAACTCTGGCTCATGCTCTTGTTCATTCTCGTTTTCATGCTCTTGTTCTTGTTCTTCACTCTCTATCTCTTCCTCCAGTTCTTCATGTACATCATCTTGCATTATCTCATACTCATTAGCCTTTATATTCTCAACATTTGCAATTACCTCAGGCAATAACTTGTCGAAGAAATCATTTAGCTCTTGCTCTCTAAGCAACCACTTATTATTCTCAGCAACTACTTGATACCGAAGTTGGTTCAAAATTTCATATTGAACTTTCCTTTGAACCTTGACCTTGAATTCGAGGTTTGCTAGTTGATTAAATTGGGCGTAATTAGGAAATGGTAGGCTCAGTCCTGAATCCACAGAGTATATTTGATCAAGGTTAACCGTAGACCGTATATTCCCTTCGCCCCCCAAGTTGTTTAAAATGGTTTCATCTTTGAATTCAATCAATGTTTGTTTTGAAAGAATGAACTTTGGCAAGGTTATTCCACCATTCTTCTTGAGATTATCATATTCTCCTGTTAAAACATTAATATCATGATTCAATCGAGCCATCTCACCAGTAGTTTTATTATAGGGTATATTGTTTGCACTTTTGTTCTGGTTATCCCATTCCTTATAGCTTTTGACACAGTTAGACGCATGGAATGAATCTAGGATGTAAGATTTCAAATCAATGGCGGAGGTGGCTTTCAAGCCATCCACATTCATTGCATCTTCACCACCAGCCTGTGGCTCTGATTGTTTCAGCAACCGCTCATTTTCGCTATGCAACGAATATGCAGAGTTAGCTGTCACAATTGCTTTCTTCAAAACCTCCTGCAATCTATCTATCCTGCCCAAATCGTCGGTAGTCATTGTGTTGGCACAAGGTATTGGAAAATCCAAAGTTTCATGTCGCATATTTTATATCAAGTTTGGTGGTGTCGCAATTATAGTGTACGACATCCCCAGATCAAAACAGACGCCAAAATGAATCGAGTCGTAGATGAGTTCATCACTGGTGGAAACAAGCTACATATCTGACAAGTACAACATCAATTGTTCATTACGCAAGAGCTCTGTTAACGAACGCTGATTTTTAATATATGCACTAAATTGGAGATTGCAAGAATAAGACCAAACTAGCATTTGACTTGTATTCATTTCACCTATCACTGCGTTTCTTGACCTGACATACAATTACTTCGTATCTAATTGAAACCTCATAATCGAGAAGTTGAGTAAGCAGACCTATAAGGTTGAAGAAACACCAAGACTTAAATCAGTGGTACTTGCAGAATGTCCACTGAAACACTCCGAACAGACTTGTTCCTTGCCTGCAAGAAATTGTCCAATTTAAACTTGTTCCAAGCCCTGAAATGGTGTGCTGAGGCATTAAATGGTTTGCCACAGAGTTCTGCTGCTCCAGACTACCCTACAATAGAATTATCCGAAGACGATATTTATGATCAAGATAAGTTTGTGCTTGCAAAAGCCTTCTTAAACTGTAAGGAGTTTGACCGTGCAGCTAATGTTCTCAAAGATTGCAGAAGTGGCGATTCAGTGTTTCTCCGACTTTATCTGATGTTGATTTCCATTGACAAAAAAGCCACGGAGGAAACTGATGGCTCGTTGAATGTAGGATCTTTTGATGAATCGCTGCTGTTGATACAACTGCAACAATTGCAGCACAACTTACAGCAGCAACAGCAAATGCTTAACCCAGAAACTTCTCTGCTGGAGAAAGAGACAATTAGTATTCTCAATAGTAAGCTTTCCAAGATCTTGAAGGAAGTGGATCAGTACCATTCTAAAAATGAGGAAAATGCCTTTTTATACTACTTGAATGGTATCATTTACAACAAAAAGAAGAAATATTCATTGGCACAGCACAATTTATACAATTCTTTAGTACTTTTCCCTTACAATTGGTCATGTTGGCAAGAGTTGATTGCGTCTCTCACTGTGTTTGAAGATGCGACAAATTTCATACATAGGATCAAGACAACAAAGCTGATTCTCGCTAATAATGTTATGTTCCATATATTTGAAGTGGTTGTACTACAAGAATTTTATCAACAGCTGCATGCATTAAATGACCAGCTTCTCACACTTACGGTGACCTTTCCTGAGTTTAACTTCTTGAAAATTCAAAAGTTCCTAATGTGCTATCATAACTTGGACTATTTTCAAGCAGAGACAATATTTGATTCGATTTTGGTAAGTGATCCGCTCCGATTGGATGACTTGGATACTTATTCCAACATGTTGTATGTGATGGAAAAGAAGTCTAAGCTATCATTTTTAGCACAGTTTGCTCTGCAAATCGACAAATTCCGCCCGGAGACATGCTGTATAATTGCCAATTACCACTCAATGAAATGCGAGCATGAAAAGGCTATAATGTATTATAAGCGTGCACTTATACTCAACAAGAACTGTCTAAGTGCTTGGACACTTATGGGACATGAATTTGTTGAATTGAAGAATTCTCATGCAGCGATTGAATCATATAGGCGAGCAGTCGACATCAATCCTAAAGATTTCAGGGCATGGTATGGTTTGGGGCAAGCCTACGAAGTATTGGATATGCATTTATATGCACTTTACTATTACCAGCGGGCAACCAATTTGCAACCTCTAGATAAGAGAATGTGGCAGGCAATTGGAAACTGTTATGAGAAAATTGACAAGTTTGAGGAGGCAATCAAATCCTTTGAAAAGGCACTCACTATTGATACGTTCAAAAATAACCTGGAAGGTGTTGCTGAAGATAGAGTCAATGCTGAACCTCACATTTGCTATAAACTCGCTATCATCTCTGAGAAGTTGGGAAGAGCAAAGGACACACATAAGTACATGAAGCTTTGCTTTGACCAAGAGTACGAGTGGGGTATAAGTGATTCAACTTCCAAGGCCAGGTTATGGTTGGCAAGATACTCCTTGGAGAATAAGAAATTTGACGACGCGTATGACTTGGCGAAGGATTTGAATCATAGCAATGCACATGATATCGAGGAAGCACGCTCCATTGCACGGGAGGCAAGAAATAGGATGCTAAAGTGAGAAGAATAGTGTTTAGATAGGTAGCGTAAATTAAAGTGGTATTATTCCAAAGTCTGAAATCGAGAATAATGTAATATTTTGTGATATATGGGTTTAATAGCGTATTTAGTAATTATGCGGGTAACTAATAATACTCTTTTCGAGTGTCTAGTTGATATTAGGGCAGCTACGCTCACGCTATATGGTATATTCAAATGAGAGTGGGCATTAATATTTGAATATCTTCGCTTCCAATTCACTCACACTGAATGAACTAATGCTTTGTGCTGAATTTCTCAACGCAAGGGCTAATTTGTCTAACTCGGCATGAGTCACGGCAGTGTTGACATTGACCAACAAGTGAGGGTTCAAAACTGGTAAGTTTTCATGTTCCAAGATGTTTTTGGTTCTGGTGACCAATACTTGCGACGATTGTAATACAGAATCGATTATCAATTGCAAAACAAACAGCTCCAAGTTATGGCTGTCATCAAAACTGTTGGAGAACTTTGAATGTTTACCAGTCGCCAAAAATGAGGTGCTACCGTAGAATGGAGGAAGATCAAGCTGTTCTCTATAGTTTTCACACAAAGCCAAGTGAATAATTGGAGAGAGTGGATCTGAAACAATTTCTAAGAGTGGGCTGGCAGCTTCCAATGCAGAGTAAGCATAACGAGTGTTCTGGTGCAATTTATCTACCAAAATGGATTTTCCTTGCTCGTTCAAGTTGGAAGAAATGGTCTTAATAGCTTTAGAGGTTACTCTAGCCGAGTATGGAGGCAATGAAGCACTGAAAACATAGGCAGTAGATTGGATTCTTTGATGATGTACCATGGGTTCAACACCTACACAAAAACCTCCAGATGATGCAAATGATAAGGCCATTGATCCAATGGTTATTGAGATTTCAGAACGAGGAATACCAAAATGTTCACCAAGGCCCTTTCCAGTGTCCCCAAGGACACCGATGGACAATGTTTCATCTAGGAACAAACGGTACTTGAATTGGTTTTTTAATTCGACCAAACGTGGCAAATTGGCAAAGTCTCCAGTGTTGGAGAAAATTGCTTCCGTGATCACAAATCTTCTCTTAAGAGGCTTTTGTTTGTCTAATACTGGTTTGAGTTCATTCAAAACCTTTTCTAAATGTTCCATGTCGTTGTGATCAAACCACTCAATTTCACAACGAGATACGATAAGTGCCTTTTGTATAGCCAAATTAACTCCACTGTCAACCACACACAAATCTCCTCGTTTAAGGAAAGCAGGGATAACAGAACCGGCAGTGACAAAATCTTGCCCATACAAAATGGCTTCTTCACCATCTAAATATCTAGCCAAGTCTTCTTCCAACCTAACATGCACATCTTGAGTACCGTAGAAATTAGGAGGCCCACAAGCACCCACACCAGTAGTTCTAATTACAGACTTTGCGGCTTCTTTGATACCTTCATCCTCATTCAAATTCAAAAAGTCAAACAGCGCCAAGTTTGTAACGTTGATGTGTGAGTTACCACTTGATTCTACAGCAATGTGAATTCCATTATGTCCCTTGATGTGAGGAATCGATTTCAACTGCCATGTTTCCTTTTGTTCTAAAGGAGCTACCAAAGGTTCGGGTTCCCATTCGGCACATAGTTCATCGATTTCACGTTGTGAAAACTTAACAAGCTCATTCTTGTTCTCCTTCTTCTTCAGCGAAAGGAAGTATTTGACAGCAAAGAGAAACAAAGCAAACTCAAAAAGAGATCTAATGGGATCATCCTTGTATGAAGACTTGATGTACCTTAAAATAACTGGTCCACCAGGAAGTTTGTCCAACAGGTTCAAGTATCCAACGAACGTATCCGAGAGCTTCGCAGTTATTAAATCCCATGCTGGGGGAACGGTTGTCGTAGTGACAGTAGTAGCCACTATTGTTTCGAGTCTTCCTGAAGTCATCACTAAGGGGTATCGTTCAGTTCAAAGAGTGTACTGGTAAGCTCCACTATTTGTATTTTCCTTTTGACATTTCAGTGAGATTTTTTTTGCGTGTTTTCCCCTATTTTGATGGTTGGATGTAATCTGACTTCTGGCAGGTTCAACGGCTGCAAAACTTGTATGAGTACGGTAGTGGAAGGTTCACCTTTGGGTTGATGGAAGATTTACTTTTACAAGTCAGCTTTAAATGATCAGCGGGTGCCAGAGGTGCTAATATGATTTTGAAATATTAACGTATAGTGTGTATCGTCTTGTATGTCATCTTTGGGTAGTACGTAAATGGCCAATGTAAAGAGACGACCGAAAGAAAGGCAAACACCAAGGTGTACTCTTCGGATGGCTTTGGGGCTGGGGGATGTAAGGAGTGTGAGCATCATCTATCCAGACTGGCATGGCCGTTTAGTCATGACGGGATAGTGAAGTCATCGAATTGTCTCAGCAAAAAGTTGCAATGCACGACGAAAACCAATAGCTGCAAAAATTCTGGTGTCAGCTTCTTGAAGAGATTATACAACTACCTTTGATGTAATTATAAAATAAATTCTGCAAAAGGGATATAAACTCTATATAGCCTGAATCACAAACATTTGGTATGTCATCAATTCAAGGGTGTGTGTGAGTCTATTTCATACCACCACATTACAAACAAGATGAAACCAACACAAGAGAGTCGAATTCCGTCCCTTGAATTCTCCTCTTCATGTTTAGTTACCTTGAATTAAATGTGATCAAGGTACATCCTGATTCTTCAAGTTTTAAAGTTTTGATAATCACCCAGATCTAAGGATGTTGTCAGCATACTTAGAAGAGGAAAGAGGGGCAATCCCGTCCCTTGAATTGCCTCTTGATCATCGTTCCCAACTTACGACTTGTTTTCTCGCAATAGGATGCTGAAATCGCACTCAATAGTAATAGCATAAATTGTTGGACTGGTCTTCAAGGCTTCAATAGTC
>JAJMSH010000060.1:0-90223 GCA_030558315.1 Kodamaea suecica | reverse complement strand
GGCAGTGTAGTTTTTGAGGGTATTTCACAGGATTGTCTTAGGGATTACAGTAAATGTTGGAGTAGACGGCATGTACTCTATTCAAAGCGTATTTTCATTATGTTGAAAGATAAAGTGTGAGAATAATGCAACGGATTTAATGATGTAGATATCCTTTTCGTTGCAAGATCGACCTTTTGAATTGAATAGTTGAGAATATCACCAGTATTGTTTACCTTTATGGTTATGCTCATAAGAACCTCTAGCTCGTTGTAGAAATACCTTGATAGCAGTACTACCAATGAGATCATGGGATAGTGGCCCCAGCCTCCCATTTCTGAGAACTTTCCAAGCCCCCACACGAATAACAGTTCTCTTGCATCTGTTATCCTGCTCAATTCTCCTCCATTTGTGGAGTAAGAGAGGGTGTGGCTTAGGCAGTTTGATCAATTTGGGACACTTTTTGCAGCACTGTTAGATACAGGCACGCCAAATTGGTGAAGAGTATGGTAGTGCCAGGGAAGCATATACTTGCAAGTGTAAGAAGGTTAGTAAAGGGAGGAGAATCTCCCGCTGATAGCTGATATCTTGTACATGAACATTCTAGATGAGAGTTTTAGAGGATTGGAGTGCATTCATTGGGGTTGTCTTGTTAAGTAGTACGCTAACTGATGCTTTAAGCTAGACTCCATTGAACTTAAAGGCGTAGGA
Organism: Kodamaea suecica; assembly: GCA_030558315.1. Lineage (NCBI taxonomy): Eukaryota > Fungi > Ascomycota > Pichiomycetes > Serinales > Debaryomycetaceae > Kodamaea > Kodamaea suecica. The sequence goes on along the minus strand of JAJMSH010000060.1, from coordinate 89,533 downwards.
GCGATGTAGAAATTAAATCGAATGATTACGTGATCTGATTGGCTAAAGTAATTTCTTAAACAAATGCCAACGATAGCACTCACTCACCCACTGGAACTCTTCCTAATACCATGCCTACGTTATACCTTTAACGGATAAGCATGAAAGATTAAAAGTCAACAACATAGCAATTTTCAACATAAGCTCATCGTAACGGAGCAAAACATCTATACGAACCTGAAAATACTGAGCTAAAGGTCTTCTCAGCCCCAAGCAATCCCTCCACAACACCAAATCTTCCCAATGAAACCTTTTCGACACCCAAAACAACCACCCATAACAAACACCCACATCTCTCTTCTATTGGCTATCAACTCTCACGATACCACAAATCACACTCGTATAAAACACAATGAAAAATGAAGTCGAAAAATCAAGTCAATTTTGACAGCGTGCGTTTTATCGATTGGATCATACCACAACGTCGCCATAATACCACCGTATACTGATCTCCGGGAATGAGCAACAGGGCATTACCATCAAGCAAGAAGATTCATAGTGAAAAGCACAAACAGATCCTTAAGCTGTTACTCAAGGAAGCTCCCAACAAAACATGTGTTGATTGTAAAACATCGAAGAATCCCCGTTGGGCACTGTGGAATTTGGGTTGCTTCATCTGTATCAGATGTTCTGGAATTCATAGAAGCATGGGGACCCATATTTCTAAGGTGAAGTCAGTTGATTTGGACACCTGGACCGAAGAGCAGATCGAACTGATGGTCAAATGGGGTAACGAGAAGGCTAATCTCTTTTGGGAAGCAAAGTTACCAGATAGCTATACTCCAAACGAGCTGAAGATTGAGAATTTTATAAGAACTAAGTATGATTTGAAGAAATGGGCAGAATCAAGTGTTGTGCCAGACCCAATGTCAATTAAATCATTCAGAAAAGAACTGGTAGAACATACTCAAACCCAAGCACACTCACACCCACAAGCACAGGATCCAGTTCATCAAAAATCACTTTTTGATGATGATTTCGGCTCCTTCGCCTCGTCATCTCCTTCTCCAACTCCAGACCATAAGCAGAAACATCAAAGTCAGGCTCCAGCCTTGCAACTGCAACAACAGCGACAGAAGTTCCCTCAACAACAGCCTGTTCAACAACAACAGAAAAATATTGAAAATAGACCAATTCAATCGGCCCAATCTACTGGAGGCAGTATGAATGCAAGGCCGGACTTGAAAAAATCGATTTTATCTTTATACTCGTCTCCATCATCACTGACCAGCTTCATAAGGCCACTAAACAATTCTACCAGCAACGGAAACAGTGCTACTGCTATTAACTTTGCATCAAACGACCAATCAATAAGCAACTCGAATCCGAACTCTATCAACAGCTTGAACAATTCTCTCCTGGGTTTATCTTTTGGAAATGGTACATACCTGACACCTGTTCAAGCAAGCAACATGAAGACGGCAAACTCTACTCAGTCCATTAACTCTCCAAGTCAGTGGAATAATGAGTGGAATGACTCTAATCAGTGGAAGCAGGCAACCCCTGCGCCAGCTCCTGCTAGCAATCCTATTGTTTTGGATGATGATTTGTTCAAGAATGTATGGGGATAGATAATAATAATCATTAATACACAGATGCACAACTAGAGTTGATTGCATTAGCAAGATAACAAAACTGATAAAAGGCTCTCCATCAAGTTTGCTGCGTAGGCGAAACTGACAAGATTCGATACGATGAAAGCAGTACGAATCATGAACAATCACCGAACATATTATAATAACAGTGTGCAAACTTTATAAAATACATCGACTATTGCCTCAATCGTATCAGGTTGTACTCCAATACATTAAGCGTATACTTCTAGCCATATATTACTTCGGTTAGAGTTCATTGGCCAATTCAAATTTGGATCTAAAAATTAGTTCAGCATATACAAGTTCATAATATGTAGTGGGAGCTTTGGTTGAATATATATCCTTTTATTTGCCTAGTGTCTTTAGAGGCAATTTGGGAATGAGTAGATGCTTTGTAACATCATTCTATCGTGATTGGAGGGATCTTGGCCTTACTTTACTTCCTGGCCATCTTCCATAACAACGTATTTAGTAATTGCATCGTTTAATGTCCTCCAGTTGTTGGTAAACCAACATAAACCTTGAACGAATCATAAATTAGCCATTGGAACCCGGTTAAGGTACCAATCATTACAATTCTCACAGGAAGACCATTCCAGACCCCGGCGAATCCGATCTTGCTGTATATTCTGCCTAAAGCATTACCAAGACTTTCATTAGGTTTCTTCTCGGAGTTGATTTTAGATACCATGACATCAGCTGGATGTGATACAATTGCACAGAAGATACCAGCAATATAACCACCAAGGAATGAAATACCTGTTTGTTGAACAGGAGTATATGAATTAACTGGTTTACCCAAGTATCCATAAATGACTTCGACTGTTTTCTCAAACGAGGCAAATTTCACCATAGTGTAGGGAATTTGTCTGAACCAAAGTGGAACTAAACCTTTGTATAACCCTGCAACACCCTCTGTAGCAGTGACTTTGGAGAAACCTTCGAATACAGATTTTGCGAAAGGTGGGACTGAAGTTTGAGTCTTTACTTTGATGGTCTCAAGGGGACATAATGCAAGATCAGCAAGGAATTCAGCTGATGCCAGGGCAGCCAAATTGACCCCGGTTTTATAATCATTAGCCCATTGGGGACCTGCCAAGTCTCCGTAAGTCTTTTTAAAATATTCGTAGAATCCGTATTTACCAGCACCTTGCAAGGAATACCCAATGAAAGTTGCACCCACCCCAGTGAAGATAGAATCACCTTTAGTTTTCAAGATTGTCGACCAACCTTGGATATTGGATTTATACAAGGCAGAATTGACTTGACGTCTACATTTCACCAAATCAAGAGGAGTAACGGCTGAGTGGGTTGGACCACAGGCAATCATACCTCCGAGGGTACAGGCAGCATAGTATTCATGGGAGAAGAGCTCGATTCCCTTCTTACCACCAACAGCACCACCAATTCCTCCCGTGCCTCCGGTGCCATCTTTCAATTTACCCGAGCCAGCGTCTGCACCGTCTTTGAATTTATCGGCCACATCTTTAAGGGCATCACCGACTGGTTGTGTAAGTTTATCAGATAAGCCCATTGTTAGTGATGAAAATGAATAGAATTAGATGAATTGAACGAATTAAACAATTAAACGAAATAAGTTCCTCGAGAAGAAAACAGATCAATGTACGCCATCAGTTTATTTCATTAATTGGATCCACTGCACTTCATATATGAATTCCTTCAGGGGTGGTAGAGCAACCCTCAAACCTAAAACGGCACTGGCGGAATAGGTATGCCCCTTTTACCGTCTGTGCCGGAGTACAAAGCGTTGCAAAGAAGTTGCAACTTACCAATAGGAGTGTTATGTCCGACCTCGACTAAGAGTACAATAGACCGGGATTTTCCCTGTCATGTTTATGGTGTTATTGGCAAGTGTTGCTCAGAGGATTTGATAACGATGTGGATGAAGGTTCGGTGATAATTGCGTTGATTGTTCCGTCATCAGATGCCATCGGTGCGAGAATTGCTTCTTTGCGCATGAGATTTTGTTGTGATGGATGTTCTTTGCGTGGGATACTCCCCGATATGCGATGGCTGCAAATCAATTCTAGAGGAGAGACGGTAGAAGAAATCAACAGTGGACCTAGAGGTCAACGGTGTGCGTATTTTAAAACTAAAACAAGCTAAGGATGGGTGAATGCTAGGGGAGACCTTCTAGCGTACTCAATTCTTGGAGAATAAAGTTCGGATTTCATGACAACCGAACGAAGACTTGTGTCGTGATAATATTTTATTTGACCATTTGTTTGGACCAGGTGGAAATGTATTCATAGTAGAAACGAGCCACTCCAAGTTTCAATCGTGGTGAGTTCTTTAGTGGTAGCACCATGAGCACTAGAAGCAGCAGCAGCGGCCGATTGAACCCCCAAAGTTAATATCCAGAAATAAAATTTTGAATAAGTAAGCTTTAATGCATTACTTTGATGTAAGTGCTTGATGGACTATCACCTACAGACACTGTACGGATTCTGCCGTATGCATAGTGATTCTAAGATCGTAGTGAAAGTGCACCAAGCACTTGATCGCTGCCTGCATTATCGAACCGTCAATTCTATTCGTATTTTGCAACCATTCCCGTAAAGAGTGCCAATAATTTCCCATGCGAAATGATTTAAAATACCAATGAAGGCTCACTGTTTTGAGAGGAGGTGTGAGATGAGGTGTGAGAGGAGGTGTGAGAGGAGGTGTGAGAGGAGGTGTGAGAGGAGGTGTGAGAGGAGGTGTGAGAGGAGGTGTGAGAGGAGGTGTGAGAGGAGGTGTGAGATGAGGTGTGAGATGATGTGTGAGATGAGGTGTGAGAGGAGCTGTGAGACCAAGTATGCGAAGAACTGTTGACAGCAGTGAACAGAAGTAGCAGCTCCGACAGAAAATAGCAGTACTAAGGTCAATAGATCTAGTTAATCTGTGGAATTCGTTGTACGTGAAAGTCACTCGGCAGATACGAAACCTCTTCATTGGTTGCAACTGTTTAAGATCAGATACACACGTTCGGAATACTTTAAGTGATTACCGATGGCAAGTAATATAGCTCAAGATTTGGGGATGCCTTCTATTTATACAAAGACAGCTAGATGAAGATGCTGGTTATGCGGTTGGCACATGGGGCATGGCTTTCTTGATTGGCCAATCGTGATATATGGCTCTGCAAAGGCACACTTGAGGATCAGTTTCTCTTACATGTAGCTACCAGTGTTAAAAGTTGGATTCCATGAGTCTTTGCGATAGTATTCCATGGTCCTACTACGGCCTTTTTACTGACTATGATAACTGCATTTATATATAGGCAACATGTCACAGAGAAGATGCTGTTATCGACCAGAATAGCAGAAGTTGATTCGGGACTCAAAGTAAGGTTCATAGTATTGGCCCAGGTGCTTTGACCTATTTTCTTTACTGCCTAGACTGGAAATGTAGGATTGTGGTCAATCCAGCTTGGTTATTAATGACAAGTGTGCATCTGGAGGCCAAAGAGGGTTCTCCTTGATATTGGTGTTATATAACGTTGCTACATGGGAGTTATATCGTCTCATAAGTACATTAATTTGTGAAATATTTCGATCACCAAAGCTGATCATATCTTCTAGATATCAACTTCGTCTACTCATTCGCCAATACCTATTGCATACAAAAGCATTTTTTAACCTAACAAAGTGGGAAACCCTTGTGTCAAGTTTCGTTAACCGATCTTGGGAATTCAAAATCCCACCAAAAGACCAGAATCCACCAGCAAAGCATCGCAGCCTTCACATGTGAGAATCTTCTATACCATACATTTCACCCACTAATTCAAAGTATAATTAACCATACATTTCACCCACTAATTCAAAGTATAATTGGCCATACATTTCACCCATTATTTCTGTAATAAATAATCATTACACCTCTAGTCAGCTAAGATCTCTCGATCTCCCAACTAACTTCAGTCACACTCACTTCCGCACCGGCCTTGTCATCATAGTCATACCATTCCCCGTCATCTAATTCAACATCAACAAACTTTGTACCTGACTCAGCACCTTGAACAGTGAAAAGACCAGCCGGGATGAACTCAACGAATTCAACTCCCCTAGCATCTATCTCCAAGAGTGCAACGAACCCCTTATTTTCGAGTTCCAACAGCTTTGGGGTTCTAAATATCGAAGCTGAGTGTTCTGCTTTGCATTCCTTGCATCTGTATACAAAACTAGCTTCGCCTTTTGAACCATTGATTTCGTGACTCTCAAATCTGTTGATACTCACTGGCTTGTCATGGACAGTTCTACACTTTGTACATTCGATGCGGAAGACGTACTCGAACGCTGATTCAGGTGTATCAAGGGGAGACAAAGAGGTCACATTGTCTAGTGTCGCTGACACTTTGAGATAGTATTTAGCCATCTTGTTACTATCAGATGTATTTGAGGGAGAATCGTTGGAACAGATGATTTGAGTATCGAAATTTTTCAGTGACTCAATTTTTTTGGTTCAGTAGGAGTGAAGGCTGTGGAACACCATGTTGGCATTGATCCTAAAACCAACAGTTAATAGGTGACATTAATTAAGAGTTTGATGTTTCCACTGCTGAAGATGTTGGTAACACTGCTGCTGCCTTGACTACTTCTGCCTTTTCAACTCTCACAGATACTGTGAGAGTTTACAGTGAGAAGACTACATTCCAGCAAGTTATGTCAACACACGAAAAGAACATCGAGTTTAAGTTGGCAAAGGCAAAGAGTTACACTGATGAAAAATCATTACAGCAGTTCATTGAGTTCTGGGCTAATGGATTCAAGTAGTCTGAGTTTCTTTTCTATAGTCATGTCAAAAAGGTCTTCAAGCTAATAACTACGATGAAGAGGGTAGAGAGTTCGCCAATCCTAAGGAATCTTTGTGAAGTGGGGTAAGTTTTGAGTACGGTAGAATATATGAGCTGGAATAAGTAATTTGATACGCTGTTGGATGCTACAGGTATTTCGTACGCTAATAGTTGGAATATATCATCTAGCAAGATGTTGATGCGATTGTCATGGGAAGATGCCTATAGGGGTGTTTAGTAATGTATGCATCAAAACTGCAGTGGCTGTAGATCTACAACTCGCCATTAGCAATAATCCCTAAGATGTCTTAGAAATAACAGTCTAAGCAGTGACACCTAAGTTATAGAGGGAAACTCACTTAGACCCTATTTGCAGCATTGCCAAACGTGGGGGGACATTTTGCAGCCATTCATTTCAATCATACGAAACCTTGATCATCCTGAGTGCCTGGGTGAGTCAATAGTAGGAAGCAGCTTGGATTTTGTTTGATCACATTCCCAAGATGAACCATCCTTAAGGCAATACTATTCTTTTAGACCCGTTTATTTTGCGAGGATCATCGTAGATAAGAAGCCTCTTTGATTTACGAGGCTCGCAGATGGCCGCTAAACTTGCGAGGACCTTTTTGCGGTTTGATTCAACTCAACTCAACTTCTAACATCACCAAGTAGCTTGGCTAACACCGTTAGTTATCTTAAAGCATGCCATCAATACCAAATAATTTAACCAAAGGGTATTCTTTCTTAAACCTTCTTTTTTCACAGAACACCCCACTGTATGCTTCCTCCTAATGTTCTCATCACCGAACCAATGAAAAAGAGCATGCAAAGATAAGAGAAGGAAATTTCGAGGTAATTTCATGCCATTGCCACAGAAGTAATAACCTTTTCCACTAGACACCCATGTGAAAACCCGAGTCTATCTATTCTCGAAGAAAGCAATTACTCAAAGTTGATACTTCGGACTTAAATTTACTACGGGAATACTGTTCAGTGCATTGCTACCAATAGAGGGTTCGATTACTGTGGAACCTCACAGTTGAAGCCGTTATGAATTTTGCATTACATCAAGCATCTGCTGATTTATGTTGTTCTTTGTTGATGAATAGTTCTCGTGTATTTCTTTAGTTATCCACTTCCTTTTTGCAAGACTCGTAGGACTTTTATGTTCTTTCTGCCTCTTCTGCCTATTCTGCTTGCTCCTGCTCCTTCCTCGCACTGAATGTTCTCGCTAAATCCCATCACACTCCCCACCCCACCCCACTAAATCGTCTCTAACGTAGGCCACTTCTCTCGCTACGGAGAAAAATTACTGCCAATTTTTGCGACAAACTTCAGGAACTACCGCCACCTTTGAGCTCCTGCCACCATGGCTTACCATCACTGCTTATCACCGTTACCCACCCATAATAAACTAACTTCCCCCATAAGAAGCACCATCAAACATCCGGAAAACCTGCAAAGACCCATCAGAACGTACAGAATTCCCTTCCTAACACCCTCAAACACACTGCAAACCGATCACACCTTCCCTGCGCCAGTATGCTCTACTCTCTTCGCGGTCACACTAACAGCAAACGCAAGCGATCTCATTAGAAATCAGAAAAAATCAATCACAGCAAAAACCAAATCGAATCAAAAAAAGGAACATGAAATATTTACTTTAATTCCATATCAGATTCTGATGTACACCAGGCAGAGTAGCGAACAACCACACAATAGCCTCATTTGAACGTTAACACACCTCCAATTGTGCTAGTGAACAATTACATTCTGAGATGACTGACGGTGAACCCTCGGACATTTCAAGTTTCATACGTGAAAGTTCACGATATAGAGGTGTATGGAGTGACGGTGTAGATGCTCTTTCCGAAGCTCATTTGGTAACATTAGCGGGCGCGGCATCTGGTTTCTTTGCTGGGGTGGTGGTATGTCCCTTAGATGTTGTCAAAACAAGACTCCAGGCTCAAGGTGCTATGATCAAGTTGCTGGAGACTCTGCATAAACCAACCAAGGTGAAGTTAAAATATAATGGCTTCACGGGTGCTTTTAGAACAATAATCAAAGAAGAGGGAATACGGGGCCTTTATCGTGGTTTGGTGCCAATAACAATTGGATATTTACCAACCTGGATGATCTACTTTAGTATTTATGAGAGAGCAAAGCTCTTCTACCCTCAATTCTTAAAAAACAACTTTGGCATAGATTTGGTGGCTGTAAATCATTGCGTACTGGCAATGACAGCAGGAATGGCAAGTTCAATTGCCGTGAACCCCATTTGGGTGGTCAAAACAAGGCTAATGATACAAACGGGTAAGAATAAGACCTTTTTCGATGCACCAGCTACTATTAATGGTATCAAGAATCCCGAATCCTTAACTTCACGTACTTACTACAAGGGAACTATAGATGCATTTCGAACCATGTATCGAGAAGAAGGAATAAGGGCATTTTACCGTGGGCTAGTTCCTTCGCTCTTTGGGTTGGTACATGTTGGAATCCATTTCCCAGTATATGAAAAATTAAAGTCAATTTTAGAGTGCAACAGTGTTACAGAGAACACAACTACACACAGTACTTTAGGACGTCTTATATTGGCATCCTCCCTTTCCAAAATGGTGGCCAGTACAATCACATACCCACACGAGATCTTGAGAACAAGAATGCAAATCCAGCCTGCCAGAGTCAACAATAGCACCTCCCCAAGAAAGGAAGCTCGTTTGTTGGAATCGATTGTAAAGATATATAGAAAAGAAGGGCTTCGAGGATTTTATGCTGGTTATGGAACAAACTTGGCAAGAACTCTTCCACTGAGTGCTGTTACTTTGGTAAGTTTCGAGTACTTCAAGTCATATTTGTTCGAATTGAACAGGACATGATTTGTTGGTGCTTGGTGCATCGTATTTATTTATTCATACACTAATATTGTTTGATAATTAGACATTCAATTTACCAGATGTAGGAAACAAGGCATAATCGACCGTCTACAGACACTCAACCATGCTCTCGTTAACATTCTAACAAGCTCCTGCACCATCTTCATTAACCCTCTAAGTATGCCAGTGAAATATCCGGCATACTAAATAGTTTCTAGTGGAATTCTGTTCATCCGTTTTAGGGTCGCTCGAGAGGACATTCAAAACCGATGTGTATACCGATAAGCCATCACACAGAGAGAAGACAACAACCAGCACATTGAATAATGAAGGTCGCATCGTTTCTATGGTTTCTCATACCTGTGATCATCGCTGAATCAGCGTCTGTGAAAAAGAAGTTTGAAGAAGACATCAAAGCAAGTGTGCCGGAGGCCAACACTGCAGTGGCTCAAGTAGCCAAATCATCTTCAACAGACAAACCCTTGGGTTTATTTTCAAATATAGATGATACCATTGCAAAGGAAAAGGAAAAGGAATTCATAAAGATGAAGCTGTCGAACTTGGCGGATGAATCAGAAGCGTCCAAGCCAGCAGCAGTCATGGACGATATAGCGTTACCTGAATTCTTGAACTTGGAGAATTTCGATGAATCAACAAGTGGAATGTTATCTCTAGTCGAATTCTTCTCTCCAATGTGCAGCCATTGTAAACAGTTTGCTCCAGTATGGGAGAAGACATTCAAGCTGAACCATGAAGAACTCGAAAAGTTGAATATTCAGATGAGACAGGTCAACTGTCTTGAAAGTGGTGACTTGTGTGAACGAGAAAAGGTTGTATCATGGCCTAACTTGCGTATTTATGCTCCTGTAAAGGATCCAAAGAGTGGTGAGGTAGTTAAAGGGAAGCTGAAGCATGTCGATACTTACCCACGTACGTTACTCCGTACTGCGGAGAATGTCCATAAGTACATGAAGAATGCTGTTGCTGAATTCGATAGTGGTACCCTCGACTTACCAAGTACCTCACAGCAGTTTAACACAGATCAATTGTTGAAAATCGTTGCTGGTGACATAAAGGAAGCTTATTTCTTGACATTTTTCCCTTCCACTGACTCCGAATATAAATCTACGGATGTCTCAGGAATGAATCACTTCACCCTGTCGTGTCCTGATTGTGGTGATGTAAAGCAAGTATGGGGGAAATTGCTGAATCAAATATTATCTACAATGAAGACTGGCCACGTCAACTGTCATGATAATCCTAACGCATGTAAGGAATTGGGTTTTAAGGACCTCGCCAAGGTAAATTCTGGATTCGTTAAGCCTAAATTTGCTGTCTTCTTACCTAAAGCTGTTGGTCTTGTCCGCGTTGACTACAAAGGTTTACCAACTTTGGAAAAGATGAAAGCCTTCGCTAACAGATTATACGAAAACTACCAATATGAAAAGCTATCCGCTTCTGGTATTTTGGATGTAATGGACTACCGTAAAGAATTGCCATCTAAACCATTGGATTTGTATTATCCATTGCAGAATAAGATATCAGTCTTGTTCTTTTACGATGACAAGTATTTCACGGAGGAAGATAAAGCGATATTACCATACTTGCTAGAGTACGTCACGAATTCGCCATTCAACATGTACTTATACACAGCAAAGCATGCTAGAATTCAAGAAAACATTGCCGCACAAGAAGAGAACTTGTTAACCTTCATTAACTACGATAAGAATGTTCCTAAGAAAGAATTCAACAAAGCTATGTTTTTGGCAAGTACCTTGACTTCTAAACCAACAATTTTTATCTTGCGAGATTACGCATTATACACCAGTGTATACCAAAGCTTTGCTCCTGAAGATATGAGAGATTTTACCAAGATCAAGAAGTTTCTTGATAAAAACACTTATCCAATCTATCAGGAATTAACACCAACTTTGTTGCCACTGTATTTCACCAAGAACAAAGAAACGGTTCAAGACAAAGTTGTTATCACCTTCATTGATTCAAATGACGCTAAATATACGAACGAAGCGTTGTATAACATTTCGCTCGCAGCTCATGAGTACATTTACTTAAAGAAAGAGTACTACTATCAAAAGATATTGGATGCAAGAGATTCGAAGGCATCGAAGGTCGCCAAAATGAAGGAGAACAATGCTGACAGTGTTGACATTATTGATGCTATGCGTGAAAGAGTTCCTCACTTTTTCGACAAGGATGACGTATTATTCACCTTCATTGATTTATCGAAGAAGATAGAATTTGAAGGCGTTAAAGGCTGGCACTTCAATCCTGCCAAATACTCAAAGGGTGACACAATTGTCCTTAGCAAGGACAATAGGTATTTCTGGGATAAGCAAATCAATGGTGCCAAGTTGGTAAATGAGCCCCTGCAACTTAAATCAGTTTTACTATCATTATTGAACCCACTATTGGTGGAGGGGAAGGTGAAGATTCGGAAGAATGTAGTTGGAAGTCCTTATGGGGGGGTTCTTGGGTTTATGGACTATGTTCATGACTTAGGGTTCATAGGGTACTTCTTGTTCGTGACGTTCATTTATGTTTCATACAAGGTAGCAAAAAGGTACAACCGCCAGAGAAATACGGGTAAATCACCTCGTGAGAGTGCTATGGGTATATTAGGTGTTCCAAAGAAGGATTAATGTAGTACTTCTGTCGAAATACTTACTTTTCAAAATTGTATAATTTATCCATTTCCGTTAAATAAACACATATATTATTATCTAAGGGTGGGCCTCCCTCTGCATGTTTATCCTAGTATATGACGCTCCTTAGCTTCTAATTCAATTGCCTTTTTATAACTATTATGCAACTCTTTCACCTCGAAGTTCTTTCCAGGTATACCACTCACTTCGCTAAATGGAGGGATAACCATCTTGGGAGGAATTATTGTTCCTTCCCGGATTATACAGCAGTCATAAATGATTGCTAGATTGCTCACGGTGCAATTAGGTTCAATTAGCACTCTATTACCAATATTTGCCAGGCGGATTTCTGAATCATGGCCTATTATACAGTAACCACCAATGGAACTAGGACCGTAAACCTCTCCTCCTTTCTCGATAGTCAAGTTAGGGGGAGTAATACGTACACGGGGACCTATGAAGCAGTACTTTCCAATTTGAATGGAAGTCTTGTGCTGTTGTTCCCCAACAAACTGCACATCACCCTGTAAAAGAGCATCTTCATTTATGGTTGTGTTACCATTGATTCTAACACGATCAGAGCCTTCAATCTTCGCAGTTTTAGCAATTCTGTTTCCTGTCGAGGATTCTATCCACGACATGCCAGGGGTTTGTTGATTTGATACTGAACGTGGAAGTCTAGGGCAATGGGGCTTTTGGGCTTCTGAAGTGAATTAGGGAACTATAGGTTAGACAACTGATGGGTCATACTCATTGATTAGGCATTCACCCAGGACTTATTCAGCTCAATATTTTTCTCACTTTAAAGCTCAAGCCCTCAATAACCAATCTCCAGCCTTCAATTCTACCTCCGGATCTCTAATACCTCGATCAACGTGTCTTTTCCTCACAACAGAATAGATCGATTCTTCGTATATTATTGACCAATATTTTTCACTCAATTACACGCGAGATTGCGTGGTTTGGGCACGACTCTCGCCAGAGTATAAAAAGAACTTGTTTTAGCGGTAAGCAACGCGTGTCACTTTTGGAGTTGAACGTTGACGGATACAAGCAGCATGTCCAAGTTATTTAGAATCAATTGTGGTTACCAGAACTATGACTGGGGTAAAATCGGATCCTCGTCTGCCGTGGCGCAGTTTGCCTCGAGCTCGAACGAGAACACTAAGATAGACGAGTCCAAACCTTATGCTGAGTTGTGGATGGGTACTCATCCTTCAGTTCCATCTATTGCAGTTGGGGAAGGCCAGGTTCAAGGAAAAACTTTGAGAGACTTGGTTGGTTCTCATCCTGAAGAGTTGTTAAACCGTAAGATCATAGATAAGTTTGGGTCCTCGAAGGAATTACCATTCTTGTTCAAGGTATTATCTATCGAAAAGGTATTATCTATCCAGGCTCACCCAGATAAACAATTAGGTGCTCAGTTACACGCTGCTGACCCAAAGAACTATCCAGATGACAATCATAAGCCTGAAATGGCCATTGCTGTGACTGACTTTGAAGGGTTCTGTGGATTCAAGCCATTAGAGCAATTAGCTCAAACTTTGAAGACTATTCCTGAATTAAATGAAATCATAGGCACTGAAATCGTCAACGAATTTACCCAAGGTATTGCTCCAGATGCATCTGCTGGCTCTTCAGAGGATATCAAAAATAGAAAGTTATTGCAAAAGGTTTTCGGTAAATTAATGAACACAGACGATGAGACTATCACTGCAAAGGCTGCATCCTTAGTGAAAAGATCGAAAACTGAACCTGAGTTATTCACCGCCATTGATTCAAGATTACCTCATCTTATCGATCGTTTAAACAAACAGTTTCCAGATGATATAGGTTTATTCTGTGGCTGTTTATTGTTGAACCACGTCTACTTGAAGTCAGGTGAAGCCATGTTCTTGCAAGCCAAAGATCCACACGCATACATTAGTGGTGATATCATTGAATGTATGGCTGCTTCAGACAATGTTGTCAGAGCCGGTTTCACACCAAAGTTCAAGGACGTCGCCAACTTGGTGGAGATGTTGACGTACTCATACGATTCTGTCGAGAAGCAAAAAATGCCACTTTTACCATTCCCAAGATCTTCTGGAGATGCAGTGAAGTCAGTCTTATATGACCCACCAATTGCCGAATTCTCTGTATTGCAAACCATATTTGACCATAAAGCCGGTGCCAAGCAACACTTTGCACCATTTGAAGGTCCTTCCATCATCATCACCACAAAGGGTACTGGTACCATTGCGCTCAAGGGTGAATCACCATTGGAAGTGAAGACTGGGTATGTCTATTTCGTGGCTCCTGGTGCTGAAATTGAATTGGTTTCCACCTCTGTTGAGGATGAGTTCACTACCTACAGAGCTTTCGTGGAGGACAATTAAATGCTTGAGAATTATAGAGCTGTTAATATTTATATTTACAAGAAAGTCGAATATCCTCAAGAATGGAACATCGCTCTTCTACTACACAACAATACACTACATTAGACGAGCTTAAGTAATTTGACGAATGCTGAGAACAAGCCATGCAAACGTCTGAAGACGAACTTAATTTCTTAATAGAAGGTTTAAATAATAGTGGCTTTCGTATAGCTTCTATTACTCCCCCATCCTTCTGTAGCTCCTCTTGCAACACTTTCCACTTCTCCACTCTATTCGAAAATGTGCTCCAAAAATGTTTTCAAATAAAAATTGATTGGATCGAAAATTGCACGAACTTGCAAACAGCTTCCCAAGAGCATTATCGTTGTCGTTGTAGGGTCAGTTAAACGGAACTTCAAACAGGACAGTCACAGGAGTCGAAACTTGTGAAACTTCTTAAGAATTGAGCAGAATTTTCACTGTTGATACCGACGGCATCCAACACCAGGTGCTTGTTACACACAAGTTTACAATTGAAATGACAGAAGCCATGAACCAGGAAATTGCCATTGAGGAGAAACCTATTCTTATCAAGAGGGTTGTTGAGACCGAGGAAGAGAGAGTTGAACGCTTGGCTTTACAGGAAGAAATAGATAGTCGCTCAATCTACGTTGGGAATGTGGACTATCAGTCCACTCCAGAAAAGTTGGAAGAGTTTTTTAATACTGTTGGAACTATTGAAAGGGTAACAATCTTGTTCGATAGAAACACTGGATTGCCCAAAGGTTATGCGTACGTTGAGTTTGAGCAGCTTGAAAGCGTCGCTAGGGCAATCGAGGAATTGAACGGTAAAGAGTTCAAAGGTAGAGAAGTTAGGGTAAGTGCTAAAAGAACCAACGTTCCAGGCTTTAACAAAAGAGGAGGATTCAGAGGTGGCAGGGGAAGAGGTGGATACAGAGGAAGAAGCGGAAATAGAGGCGACTACAGAGGTAGAGGTAAACGTGGAGGATTCAAAGGTGATTCTGCTCCTAATGAACATTCAGCGTCTTCTGCTGCTTCCACCTCCGTACAGGAAACTTCATCTACTCCAGCTTCATCTACTCCAGCTTCATCGCCAGCAGTGGCAACAACTGTTCATATTTCATCATCAGTTCCGGCATCATTGACGGCTTCATCTTCAGCATCGACCAAAAACTCAACACCTGCATCTGTAGGCTAAGGATCAATTTGTCAACAGCCTATGATGAATTATTGACTTCATTCACATATTTATTAAGGTAAGGAGTCCATTTCCTATTTTTCTTTTCCATCTAGATCTGAATTTTAAGATATAGGTGAAATTAGTGACCTTGATGAGAAGTTTAGTAGTACCCATGAAGTGGTTCAATATTGAAGAGATTCATACCTATTTGTTGTCCTGCTACAATATTCTTCTTTGGAATACAACAACTTCTTTGGAATACAACAGCTTCTTTGGAATACAACAACTTCCTTGGAATACAGAAACTTCTTTGGAATAAAGCAACATCTTCATATAATTATCCCATACTTGTTAGCATTAATACCAACCTTCTATACTCGTTAACCTACCTACTATACTCGCATATCAACCTTCTCAACTCTGGACAAGTTGGTTCCGTGAATTAACCGAAATCAATTATGTCAATTCAACAAAAACAACAAAAGTACCGGCCTTCCCTTCTGCAAAACTTATTCATCCCCGTACAATCATTGCTTTGAGCACCCAGAACCACCTCACTAGACATCCCTGTAGTAAACCTATTTCGTCACGTGAACCAGAATTTTTCACATACAAAAAAAATCGATGCCCTCATCTCAATTAAGTTTAAGTTAGAGGTCATTAAGCAAGCTTATCACGACACCATACACATTCATAGTCACATACCATGGTTACCGTAAGAAAGAGAAAGATGGCCCGTTCTTCGGTCAAGAAGAACACCAGAAGAGTAAAGGACAAACGTCTTGATATAAACATTGCTTCCAATGCAATCATCGCTGCTAACTGGGACAAGTCTTTGACTTTACAACAAAACTACAAGCGACTTGGATTAAGAGCGGTCATGGGAACTCGTGCGGGTGGTGAAGAAAGGGAGGTTCTTACTTATACCCAAATCAGAGCCAAGAGAGATGCTCAGAACGCTAGAGTTACTCCAGCTGATGTTGCACAATTAGATGATCCAGCCAAGATCCCAGAAGGTGAAGCTCGTATAATAAGAGACGAAGAAACCAACGAAGTCATAAAAGTCATATATGGTACAATGAAAGTAGAAGAGGTTGTTCTTGACGATGGTGAAGAGTACCCTGACATTATTTCACAATTAGAAGCTGAGGCAGAGAAGAACTCAAAGATAAAGAAAGAAGCCACTCCTTCTGTTAGAGAAGTGGAATGGTTACAAGAACTTTATGAAAAGTATGGCGAAGATTACGACAAAATGAAGTGGGACAAGAAATTAAACCCTATGCAACAATCTGCCGGAGACTTGAAGAAAAGAATCACGAAGTGGAAGAGACTTAATGGTGTGAACTAGGTGAGTGGGATGGCTCTAAGCATAAATGTTGTGAGCTTGGAAGTACGTACAGCTTGTCAAAAATGGCAACCTTCTGCAACATGAACACATAAGAAGTAGTATCCGCCACGAACCTGCGGTATCATTAAAAATCAAATAAAGTTTTTAATTCATGTACAATAGAATATATCGATGATTAAGAGTATATGTACTTGGATCTAGCTGTAGTTGAAAGAACTCCATGATGGTATTCACTTTACGTTCAATATTAAACTGGAATGTATTAATCTATAATCTACAAGAGAAAGGAAACAACTATTACATTTCCCAGCCCCAAAAGGTAGTTCGGAAGTATAAAGTCAAAACCTATTAAGGCCATAATAGAGATATATCTCCCTTGCTAAAGGACGCCCGTTGGTTAAACTCGAGAAGGAAGCTTTTTATCAAGTACTTTTTCTATTATATCATTCATAATAGGTTTTAACTCACTCAGATCGTATAAGTCGATCAACTTCCTAGTCTCATTATCCTGGGTTTCGATCATTTCTACAAATCTGGGATCTATTGGAATGTTTCCCAAGAACTGCAAGTCCAACCTCTCACACAAATCTTTACCACCACCACTCAGGAAAATGTTGGTACACTCAGAGCACAGAGGGCAAATGAAACCACTCATATTCTCCACAACTCCCAAAATGTTGAAGTTCACCTTCTTGCAGAAGTTGATTTCCTTTTTGACGTCTGCAATAGCAACTTGTTGCGGAGTGGTTACTATTATAGCTCCATCTATGGGTCCAGCCCATCTTAGTTCCTCAGCTATAGCAATGTGCTCATCTGAGGTGCCAGGAGGAGTATCTATAATCAAGTAATCTAGTTGAGGCAGATCTGGATTTCCAGCCCAATATACATCTTTTAAGAATTGACGGATCATGGCTGTCTTCTTAGGTCCACGCCATACAACCGAATTATTTCTATCTCCAAGAAGGAACCCAAGGGACATAAGAGATAAATTTCCTCGTTTCTTACCATCTGCTCCGACAGGGGAGTCCTTATTGTTGTATACTGATACAGGTACCCAGCCAGAAGTCGATTGGTGTACTTGTCTCTTCTCGACACCAAACATTCTTGGTAATGAAGGGCCTGTTAGATCTATGTCAAGTACACCTACATTGAACCCTTTATTGACCAAAGTTAAAACAGTTTGAGTTGTTACCGAGGATTTTCCAACTCCCCCTTTTCCTGAAAGCACTAATATGACATGCTTGACGTTCTTTAGCGACGTAGGAGGTTCTTGTGACTCCATGGCTGGTGTTGGAAATGTAAGTGACATTACTAATTTGAAAATTGTTATCAGATGCGATTTTAAGGCTTGACGTCTTTGGCCAGTGCACGAATTTAGTTGGCAGAGGTGTATAAATACCAGGAGAAGAGTACAATAAGGAGTTGTTATAGGAATCACAAAGCAGACGTGGAGGTCGAAGATGCTAGAAATAGTTGATTATGGTATGGGAACAGAAGAGATGGTGGAGTTTGAGGTAGTATTGATGTACTTATCTTCTTGTAAGTTAATTTTGCAGCCATTGAGCTTCTGGGAGTCGAGTAAAGATATATAGTAGGATGTTCAAGTAGAATGAGAATAAGAGGCATGGTGGATACTCAAGTAGATTGAAAGTTAGATGTTCAAGTAGATTGAAAGTAGGATGTTCAAGTAGAGTGAGAGTAAGAAGCATGGCCAATACTCATGTGTAGTGAAACGAGAAGTGCCATGAGGGAAATGCGTAGTACGATGTGAAAGTACAGTGAGGCCAGGTACAGTGACGTGAAGAGAGAAGAAGTAGCAACAATTGTGTGAAAGAGTTATGGTAGCATCCCTATACTTTCCTATAAGCTAGTTGAAAAGCTAAGTGGTCCTTATATTAATCCACCACAACAATCTCATCACCTATTCCACAGACGTTTACCATATAAGTCACACATTATACCCCAATAAATATGACTAAAGATCTTACCCCAATACAAACAACTAGGTCTCCTCAACTACGGAACACGATAGACTGTATGTACAACCCACCTTCCTCTCCAGCTCGCCATGCCCTTGCATACACCAGTGTAATTCGAATTGCATTTTTCTTCTGAATACATGCAGGGGATCCGCCTTAAATTGCTTTATGTTTTGATTAGAGAGTCACAGTAACTGCCACTTAAACCACCCTTCTTCACTTCATGTCTGACAAGTACACCCATTATCTTTATAAGTCTCTGATTCGAGTTCGCCAACCTGTAAACAGGTATTCGGTCTATAAATCATTAATTTTTATTGCTTCAAGCGTACAATTCACACATCACAGACATACATTCACCATTTACGCATGCCTTATGACTACGAGCTATGCCTCACTAGACATCTCCATGAATTTCCCCCAATTTCACGTCCTGGAACCAACTTTCTTCTATCCGCTACAAAAAACATCGCTGGGGTCACCGTAAGCCACTCCGCCAGCCATTCTCGTCTCATTCTTTTCCAAATCCGTTCATTCATTCCTTCTATAAATATTTCAGGCCTGCACCAAACTCCCCTGCTTTTAGTGACAACCAAACAACTTTGAATAAAATTTAAGCAAGGACGACCCTACAAGCTACCTTTGGATACGATAACATACAAATGACTTCTAGATACTCCTCCAATGGAGCTCACCAGAGAGAGCTCAGAACACTGTTGTTCGGCAACACCCCTCCAAGCACAAAAACTCCTCCGTCAAGAACAAGCTCACCATACGACGACCCCACCCCATCACAATCAGCTAAGAATAATGAATCGTATTTACTGTCGCTCGAGTCCCAAAACAATGAAGAAATTGACTCTATGGGACAAAAGGTTGCAATGCTTAAGAATCTTGGCCTTAAAATGGGTACCGAAATCAACAAGTCCATTAAATTGAATGATGAAATCACAGATAGCTTTGAGAAGGGTAAGGTTACTCTCAAGAGAACCTTCAATAGTATGGTTGTCATGAGTCAGAGAGCAGGTATATCGATAAAGATGTGGCTTGCTGTGTTTGGATGTGTTGGACTCTGGTTCTTTTGGGTTTGGTTAACTTGATCACTAGATTCTTTCATGCTGTGTCTTCGGTTTTGATTATCTACTTGATCCTCCTACTAGATCCTTAGAATTTTCTGGATTTTATTGACTTTGATCCTCTTGGTTAATGGTCCTTATTGGTATGTGATATCTTTCTCGGATATTGGGTGCAACTGCTTATCGGAACATCAAGGGTAATCAGCCACTATTTGATTGGTTACCTGTTATCTGATTCTAGTTATCTAGAAAAGTGTCCCCAGATTCAGCAATCGATTGCAAAAGCCTTAACAACTAATCTGCCCAACTAACTCACAATCTCCCTAATTCGCCGTATGCCCTGCAGTATCCTTCACGACCTTTCGCCTTTCTATTGCATATTCCCCCTGTACATTATCTAAATACTTCGCATTAATATATAAGATTCAAAGTCATTTAATCAATGACTTCAACATAAATATGGACTTTATCGAGTTGTCATCTGGAGAGGGTGAATTAGACAGTCGCCCGTTCCACTCCCTCATTAGATCTTCATATTCACTTCCTTCTTCTATGTCTTCATCCTTGGTAGGTAAAATCGTTCCTGGAACCGTGTAGCTGTTGACCTCATAATGCGTAGGTTGGTCATAAGCTTTGTTCAACGCAGATATTCCACTTCGTTCGTTGCTGTATATCGAGTCGAAGCTCTCCAACAGGGCTTCGTGAAGCAGACTAGCAGATTGAAGTGATTTCGAGAGAGAAGATGGTCTCGTCAATCCAATTTTTGAATTTGGTTTACCAGCTACCTGTACAGCTTTCAAAATGGATCTCTTGGGCTTAAGCGTATGGTGAGATGGTTTGTGCTTTGGAGTTGGTGAAAGTTCAGTATTGAATGGTGTTATTAGTGTATTTTTCTGCTTTTGTTTTTGTAGCATCAGGGTCTTCCTCTTATTCTTTTTTTGTTTTAACTTTTGGTTGAATGATGAGTAGAATTCGTTGGTGACATTGATATTGTTGTCTGTAGAGTTTGGCGAGTCGCTATCTGTAGAGTCGGAAGATATGTGTGGACCATCGTTTAGAATATCTTCCTCGTCATCATCATCATCATCATTGTCGGTATTCAAACCTGAAGAATTCCATGTGTCGTCGTCACTACCCAGCTTAATACTATCACTATGTAGTAAGGTCTCTGTAAGAGCTTTCAGAGCTTGAGACTGACGTCCATCAACAGTAGGTGCATTACAAATACACGCTGTGGCCTCATGAGGATGCAAAAGATAAGTCTCTGAGGTGATAGGAGACCCATTTATACGCAACTTCTTGAAGTGGGAGATTTGATTATCCAGCATGGTCGTTGCCGTTGATTTAACACTTAATATACCAGGGTAAGGTAGAGTAGGCTTAACAATAGGAGAGGAGTCAATGAAATTTGGATTGCTGAGCAATGAGGAATAAAGCAAATTGATCGGATTGTTCTTAAAATTAAGGCCCCGAAGACCTTTGGCTGATCTAATGGGAAAGATTTTCCTTTGAACCTGATCTTTTGATGGTTCGACAGCGAACGGATCATAGGCTTCATATTTCTTTGATTGAATATCTCGATACTTCGAAATGCTGGCCGACATGAACAATTCAAATTGTTCTGAAGTCATCAAATCATCAGGGAGATAGGTACCTGGTTCACTGGGCTCGCCTTTTATTGGTGTTGTCAAGATATGTGAAGAGTCGTTAAGGTCGTAAGTCTCATTAGATTCGTTTGAATTTAGTTCATTTGGAGATTCCGATTCTGAATCAAGTTCGTCTGGTTCACTTGATAACAACGACACTAGAATATCGTTGTTAGCGTATCCGCGATGAAGCTGTGGTGACTTGACCAGTTCATTTTGAATGTTGTCCGTCTGAATGGGATGATCCAGCTTTATGTTTATAGATTGCAGTAGATCACCCGTATGAATAAGGTTTTCAGATTTACAGAGCTCTGCCTCTCTTCTCTGAGCTTGCAATTCCTGCAGTCTTTCTCTTGCTAGCTCTTCCTCCCTCTGCAATTCTTCTTTATGCAATAGCCTATACAAGCTAGGATATGTTTCACGATTCACTTCGTTCAAATCAGCGAACTTGTCAACTCGCTGAGCAATCGATTTTAACAACCTACTTGTGCTAGCAGCAGCAGACAACAACTGGACAACCTCGGAATCCAAAATATTCTCTCCATTAGAACTGGCATCAACATCGTCTACCACAATTACCTTCCGGCACAGTTTTCTTCTTTGCAGAACATGGTTGTTCAACTTATTAATCAACTTCCCTAGCTGGATGTTCTTGTATTGAATCTTCTGCTCGATCAGCAACTTCAGCTTTAGTTCCAAACGCAAGTCGTCTTGATAATTGGAAAAGACATTGGTCAACTGGGTTACCAATTGCTGAGACTCAGTCTTGAGCGTCTTGTTTAGGATGTTATCGAGCTTGAATGATTCGACTGATGGGAGTGGAATAGTGGCACCAACAAGCTCGTCACTTAGGAATTTGGGCTGGTACTCTTTCGGCCGACTCAGTTTCTTCGGTTTCCCATTGGGTACTGCCGCCATCTCTTAGATCCTATCTGGTATCTGGGGTAAAGGAGTTGTAGATGATTGTGTTTCATTTTTTCATCTTGAAAAAGGCCTTGCTTGAAAAATGCCTGGACAAGGAAGATGAAAAGTTGATTACTTAAGCCCGGTATAGCATTAGATACCACCATTGACAGCACCTCAGGTTAGTTAAAGCCAAGTTGGAAAGGTTAGTGAGTGCATCGGTTCGTGATCTGCTTATTCCAGAAATTCGGGTTGGTATCGTCCTGGTTGTTAGAGATCCCTGTTTGACGTCTCCTGCTGTTCTCTTTGCCTATTACCTGGAGATTCGCCGGTAGCATTGACTTACTTTGACTTTGACTTACTTGCTGCTTAGCTTCCTACGTCAATTGGAAGATAAATTACTACTTGAAACCCTTGTTTATTCTCACTACTGCCAATTAGCACACTGGTACACTAAATACTGCTTCCAATTAGTGCTTCCCTATCCATTTGTCATGAAAGGCGCTGTTACTTACATCACCATAGCCGAATGGATACCCATCTTGTCCCAGGTCTTCGGAGGATGCTGCTCAAATGTGTTTATATTGGAAAACATACTTACTTCCAACAAGCTGGGCCAATCACTCGGACTAATCATTACCTTCAGTCACTTTCTCATGACTACGTTCATGAGCTACCTTGAGAACGCTGACTTCAAAAATGGGTCTGCTTTGAGACTTTGGGTCCGTCCCAATACAGTTCCCTTATCCAAGTGGTTGCTCTCTGTTGTATTGTATTTCTCGGTGTCTGTGATGAACAATTTGGTATACAAGTTCAATATGAGTGTACCATTATACACGATCTTCAGATCAAGTTCAAGCGTTGTTACGATGATTACTGGCTACACGCTTTATGGGAAACGATACACCAAGCATCAAGTAGCATCTTCGCTCTTAATTTCTTTGGGGATTGTTGTAATCACAATTCGTACTGAATCACAGCTGACAACCCATTTTGACTATAAGTTTGCAATCGGTGTTAGTCTTTTGGCAGCATCTTCATTCATTGGTTCCTTCATGGGGATCTACAACGAGTCCATTTATAAGCAATATGGTAACCAATGGAAGGAGTCACTTTTCTATACTCATCTTCTTGGCTTGCCTTTGTTTTCCGTCGTTGCCCCCGTATTAAACAAGGAAGTTAAAGCAATCTGGGAAAGTGAGCGAACGTCATTTGGTGTTCCCAAGCAGGTTATCAATCTCATTGTGAATGTGTTTTCACAATTGGTTTGTATTAGAGGAGTAAACAAGTTGGCAGGTAGGACTAGTTCACTTTCAGTGACAATTGTCTTATTGGTTCGTAAGGTGCTCAGTTTGATGTTAAGTATCTGGTGGTATGATAACCCAATGTCTCGAAAAGAGATTGCCGGAGGGATTATGGTGTTATGTGGAACAGTTTATTATTCATTGAGTGTGATGAAACTGAAAGTGAAGATCGAGAAGAAGGTGGAATAGAAACTTGAATAGACTTTAGAAACTTTATATAATTGTTGGAAGACCAAATGTAAGTAAGTAAAAGTTGATGGTGCTACAAAGGTGGGTAAGACTTTGAGATGAATATGCATTTTAAAATCTAATAATACAACATAATGTCTGATGTATTTAAAGTTCTTGAACATGCTTCTTGGTGAGGATACAACATCCAATGTAAGAAAATCACATTTCTAATACAGATGCAGAGGTACAGTATACAAAAGATTTCAAGAAACAACAAAGAAAATGAACACTATCATGCCATCACTAAAACCCCTTGCTATCGCCAAATGGATCACTGGAAACACTCGTATTAGTGTCCTGCTTAGCCAATAATGGTCTCGATAATGCAGGTGGTTTTGCTGGTCTTGGGGGTGGGCTCTTCACCTTAATTGTTGCTTTCTGTAATTGTTCTGCGAGTTTTTCCTCATTCTCCTTTGCTAACGCCTCGGCTTCCTGTTCCTCTTCATCTTCCTCGTCATCAGAGCTGTAATAGCTCTCATCAGATGACTCTTCTTCTTCATGCACAGGTGCAGGGTTTTCTTCAGTGTACCCGCACTTCTTATCAAAAACCTTGAACACCTCAACTAATCTTTCGTTCAGCATAATCAAACTGCCCAAGAATTCATCATCCAAATCCAAAATGTCTTTTGATTTCGAACTAGGGTCTCCTGCTCCAACATATTGTAAATACCGTAAAGTCTTTCTTCTATCCGATCTGCATTGGTTGAAAGCAGTTGAACAAGCTTTGTCATCCTCTGGAGATACGCTTGAAGGTAAGGCAATTAATAAATTTTGCAACGCAGTTGAATCCGTAAGTGATTTTGCAATAAGCAATCTAATCCTTGGGGCCTCGACTTTGTAATTAATCTGAGCGATTTGGTACTGTGAATCAGCAAATGATCTACCAGATGTCGATTTCGATTTTGATTTTGATTTCAAGTTGGAATTAGAACTGAAACTAGAGAATCTTATCTTGGACGAGCTTTTGTTCGAAGGTTTGGTTGCTCTTGAAGGAGGTTTAGGACCCCTTCTCTTTGGGGACGGGGATCTTGAAGAATGTCCACGCGAAGATTGAACTCTAGAAGAAGTACCTTCTTGATATTGACCTCTCCTTGAAGAACTTTCAGTCTCAAATGTTTCATCATCTCCAAAAATATCAGTATTTGAATTAGAATTAGGCTTAGATTTATATTTTGGAATTGATTTCCACAACAGAGCCAACATTTCAAAGCCCTTTAAACCAGCCAATTCCGATTTCCAATTAAGTGCTAAATGCTTAACTTTGGCGGAAACTTCCGTGTTGTATGGGTTACCGTTACCAGTACGAGATTTCCCATTAAGCACACTCTTCAATACTTCAACCAACTTATCATCATTAGCAATCAATGGAGCAATCTTGTTGCCTGAATTTGAAATAAGCAACTCGAGCAAATACAAGGAACGTAGCTGTTCTGATATAGTCATACCGTACTTGATCTTCTTACGGATTGCACGCAGTGCTTCCAGCACACCATGGCTACCCTGGACCTTGATTAGGGCAAGAAGATCACCGATATAAAGCTCGACTGAGTCGTCCACATCATCTCTAACAGAATCAGTGATTTGGTTAACCTTTACGGTGACCGAAGTGATTTGATGGTTTTCACGAAAGATGGGCATTGGCTTTTTGCAGGTGTTTCTACGAAGAAGAAGAAGTGTCTTGAACCTGGAAGAGAACTGAAAGGTGATTGGTTTTCACGATTGAATTTACGGTTTTTTTGTGCGTCGTACGAGGAACTATAGAAGATCGATTAAGGAAGGAGAGTATGCTGAAGACATGCTCTGGCCGCAGAATGGGTGAGTTTTTGGTGAAAGCAGACGTCACTTGGTCACTCCAATTAGTTAATAGTTAGTTGGGGTTTAGAATTTTGATAAGAAGTTCACGGTGAATCATGAGGTGTTGTGGAGTATGGGAATGTGAATTGGGCCCGATGTCGATTGGTATGTCATTCTTGCTTGAATCAATGAGAGCAGTTGAGTGGAAGAAAACAATCAATATGATTTCCTTTCTGAAGGTTGTCGATTCCAATTTAGCATAAATGGATTGTGTTATTCGAGGCTGTTTGGTTGATATCATCGTATGGTACAACAGGCGAGTTTCCAGAGAGGTTTTCAAAATATAGGAATTGGCACATTCGAGGTGTCTTTGCTTGTTTAGCTTTCAAGAAATACTTCTGCTGATTAACAGACACGACTTCCGTGCCTTTGATTGCTGATTCGTTCATCTTCCTGGTTTCAGCTCTAATTGACATCCAGTATGTTTCAATTGTTTTACAAATTCAAGGTGGTGAGGTCCACTAGTTCATTTCAAGAAGATGATTCTTACTCGATGACCTTGAGTTGATGAATACCATTCGTTAACCTAATGTTTTTGATTTAGAGTTGGAAATGTTGTAATCTAACGGAGCAAATCTACTCCTAAAAACCTACGTTGATCTTCAGCTTGGAGCTATTGACTAATTAGATATCTTGAAGATCAAAAGATCTACTTTTGAGACCTCATCTTGTATGAATATTACAGTCTGGTAGGGTCTACTCTCAGTTATAGCAGACTTATGGAAGGAGAGCCAATCAAGAAGGTACGGCTTTTGAAGTATATGAGTATAGCTGCAGTTCAATAATTTGCCTTTCTTGGGTTGAATTTTTTCCAAATAAACTATAAGACCCCTATTCTCTTTACCTCTCTCGTTGCCAATGACCCGTCGTTGCACCCCTAGTAGTTTTCATTGATCGGTGGTTGGTATCATGTATCACTAGTTATTGCAAAATATGTGTTGTGGATGATTACGTAACGTACGGCTGAGGTTGACAGGTAAGTGGTACAAGGCATAGACAGCCGTGTCTAACTCTACCAGCATGCCTATTACGTGCTAAGTCGGTCGTGGGAGTATTAGAGGAGGACATTCTATTAGTTTTGTTTAGCAATCGTCTGGTTTTCGTTTTCAAATTCGGAGATGGTGGATAGCATACGGTTAACAAGAGAAAACTGGACTGGCTATACGGCTTCAAGGGTATAAAGATGTTAAATTAGATCAAACGGGATATAACAGATTTGAAAAATGGTTCTCAAGTTTACTCTAGGTCTTTTCTTGAATGAACACGAGCTTATTAGATGCAATTATCTTGTTTGTGTTCATTCTCTTGGAAGTAATACTTTAATTGACCCCAACTACGGTATTGGTGGGCATGGGGTTTTTGAATCCGAATTGTCAACCGTGTCGTTTTCTCTAAACTACCCTTAATGGTATCTTTCAATTTGTATTTGAATAGATTGTTGATTCTTACCTAATCTTATTGGTGACAATCCCAATAGATCGAGATTTGAAGCAACTCATGCAGCACCAAAGATAGCATAAAATACACATTTGACATCGACACATTTGACATATGTTTCTGAAACAAGGCTTGATTTTTTCTTGGAGCAGTTGGTCTCTTGGACCTCCTGCCATGGAAAATGGTGCAAAGGGGTGCGTTCGCTTTCTACATTGCTTCTTAGATGCGATAATCGCTTGTGAACCCATACTGTTGTCAATATACTCGAATGAGCAGTAGAATGACTTGTATTTTGACCGCTGTTTTGAGCTGATTATCGCCTGATGGGAACAATAGAAAGAATATGCACATGATGGGTGTCAAAAGGTTATGATTTTGCAATTCAAAATCACAACTAATGTCAAGTAATTACTTTTGATTTCTAGTGATGAAAGTCTCTCGAAGGTTTTTGACAAAGGTCACTCAATGGTTATCGCTATACTGTATTGCAGGTAAGTTCCTTAGCGTTGATGAGGAGACCCACCAACTGCGGTCATGGGCACTACCTAGATGCTTCTGAAGCTCAAACAAATATGTCCTCAAAATGTATCAAGTGCCCTGAGGATGCTGCTCACCCCATCGATCAAACATCATCAACTACTCACCTAAAGTACCCTGAATTCGCAGCCCTCCTGATCGACTTAACAATCCTGCTACTCAGAAGTCTCCCTCTCATCCACAAAACCACCAACGAGGTTGCCAGCTACGTCACCAACTGCACAAAACCCAGAAGTCATAAACGTCTTTTAAACTACTTTGTCACCTGGGTACAGAAAGATAGCCAAGGAGAAGAACTCCGGAAACCGTCATACCATTCCTCTGGAAATACCTTCCTCATACTTCTGATTAAGGTTAGGACTATCACAAGACCATTTTCGAGCCTCTGAGCAGCAACAAAAGGTAGAATCAATTCAATTACCTGGGATTAATGTACAAGGCTGCCTAGTAAGATTGTAATGTGGACCAAGTACGCATGATTTCATATGTCTAGAGGATGATTATCTGGCCTGAGAGTACAGAGGTTCCAGGGTATTTGAAGATGGTGTGGTTTTGAACAGATGTACTGTTTTCTTTTGTATTGCTGTGTTCTGTACTTCTCCTGCTTTGTACTGTTAGTCCTGTCTTGCTTCTCTACGCTTCTACTGTCTACTGCTGTCTTCTAATGTCATTTACTGCCTACTGTTGTCTACAACTGTACTAGAGTGAAGCTCAACCCTCACCGTTATTTTTGGAAGCGATTACCAACTACTCTTATCATTAACTCCACCTTATACTTCTTTCCTTTCCTTCAATCCCATTGTGTTTAGTTTCTTCCTTGGAGAACATAAGTACAAATGCTTCTCTCCTGTGAGTATGGAGCTTCCCTTGTGTGTACCTTTCACTTCCCTTATGTACACCTCAACATGCCCTGTCCTCTAACTCCTTCCTCTGAGCCCCTTGCCATTAAAGCCCTTAAAAAGAATGTACTACTGTACTACTCTGACTTCTTCGTATCAAAAAACTACCATTCGTTCTTATCTTTTAGTCCATGGCATGCCTTAAAGGCTAAATCACAACTCACCCTCTTCTCGATAAGATTAGATCTCTTCAAGTAATCGGAAAGCGCACGAATGTGGATATAAACGTACCAACCATCTCCTCTTATCTCATCTTATCTTCCATCTTCTCTTTCATCTCCTTTCTGGCTATTTCTTCCTACTCTCTCATCCATAAAGCAATCAATGAACCCCATCATGTCCAGCAGACTCCCATCTTTTTCTCTCAAAATTGTTCCATTCGTTTCCCAGTCCACCCCCTTCCCTCGACACGCACGCAAACTTCTCAATCTCCTCTCACCACCACCTCTACCTCCCCCTTTGTTAATCACCACCCTGCTCTACAAGAATTATTTTTTTAGGCCTCTGAATTATTTTTTCACTTTTTTGACTTTTCTGATGTCCGGATCTTTCATTAAGAAATTAACGCGCCTCTAGTTCATTTAACAAAAAAAGTGAATAAACAAAACGTAAAGAAGCGACGACTTGTTCTATTTCTCTTGAGCCAGAAGCAAATCGTTGCTAGACATCGCTTGATATCGTTCGTTTGGAGTTCCAAGATTCATTGATGTACCAGGTTCCGAAATCCAATCATTATAGCACTTCCTCAAGTGTTTATACTGAAGATCCTCTGAACCAAGCCCAGGATTCAAAGCAAGACCCCTTAGGCATCTCCCTTGATTCCAGTTCAAGGCCCAACCAACGCAATACCAAAAACCAAGACTCAGCTTCAGGCCACCCGAATTCGATTCATGATTCTCCCTTCAAATCGTCCTCTTATACCTATCAAGGCACTGATCCTTCAAACCCTTTCAATATAAGCACTGTCAACGAAACAGATTTATCCAATCTCAAACAATCGTCGCAACATAAATCCAATATTCATAATTACAATTACTTCGACAATTCTAATGCTATTGAGCAACCTTTGCAAACTTTTAGAACGAAAACTAATAAGAAAGTCGTCAGCAGGCGTTCGTCGTCAAATTCGCTTTCTTCAGGCTCATCAAGTGGATCCTCACAGCAGAACTCAAATGGAGGCTCTTTAAGTCGAAAACTGTCTTCAAATTCAATGTTCCAACAACCCGGCTTCAATAATAATCTACTGAGAAAATCCTCGAACATGAGTTTCACCTCCATTAATAATTCCTTATTCCGTCAACCTTCAATAGACAGTTTTCCCAATCAAGTTGATCAGGATGCAACTCCGAAATTAAATCTGTCCAGTTATGCCAACGAGAACGATATTTTAGATGATAGAACTCCCTTACTCGGCGAAGACTCTCTTCTGGTGTTTCAAAACCATGTTGGACATTTATTACCTGATCCTGAATCTAACAACTACCAAACTCCTCCTAATCGTGCCACGTCTCCTAAATTACCCCAACAAGAATTGAGCAAGAAATTCCAAAGATTATCAATGACTTTGCAGCAAACTAGAACTTCTGGTGATTCTTATCAATTCATGTCAGCTTTCCAACAGAATGTTGAAAAAGTCAATAATGATGGACATTATTATACGGCCGCTAATAAGAAAAGATTATCAAAAAATAATAGAACAAGTCTTTATTATAAGAAGATTCATGATCTTGAAGAAGAGGAAGATCTGCGTGATGATGGGGAAGAAGGTGATGTGACTTTCAAATTAGAAGCAGACAAAAACGAAGAGGAAAAGCCGTTAGCAAATGATGTGATAAACACAGGTGAAATTTCCGATATTTCAACCATCAGCAATAGTTCAAGTATTCTGTCTCAAGAAGCAGAGTATGAAATACCAGTGAGAAAGGATTTGCTTTTCAAATACGATCAACTTAATAAGGGGCCTCAAAATTTGACTGAGAAAGAAAAGAACCAGAATTACATCAATAACAGCAATGGTAATATATATGAAAAGTATCCAAATGGTTTGAACATCTCCTACACCGATTCTATGCTAGATCCAAAAAATCTCCCGGTAACACAAATTCAACCTCCACCAGCTCATCATCAGCTTAATGATGTCGCGTCTCGTACTTCAGTTTCAACCAAGGAGGATGATGACGATTTATCTCTGTTGTTCATAAGGGCCATGCATCCTTTCGATTCGACAACCTTGCAAAGTGCCTCTGATGCTTCAATTTGTCTTTCTTTCGAAAAAGATGACTTGGCATTCGTTCATACAATTGATGAATCCGGCTGGGGTGAAGTGACCGTGATTGATTCTTTGGAGCGTGGCTGGATCCCAATGAACTATTTTACAATGGCTGTCAGTGAAGATATGGATTTCCGTGATGAAATGGACGATGATGAAGATGAAGAGCATGGGAAAATTCCTAATAGTCACTATTTGAAACCATTGTTTCATGCATGTGGTAAGTTCTTAATGAACCCATTAAGTCACAAGAACCGTAAGGGAAAGTTCACCTTTTCAATCCGTGTGATCAACTCGATTCGAGATGGGGTTAGACTTCTCCTTCAATATACCGATTGTCTTTCTCGTTCAAATGAAATAGTCACGAAGAGGCCCATTGTTCGTAAAACCAGAAAATCTTTATTAGCTGACTGGTACAATCTCATGATTAAGGCCAATGAATTCAAGGGTACTTCCAATTTCAACAAGATTGAAATATTGACCTTGATGATTTATCAAGTTACCCGCAAAGCTGTTGCATTCTTGGAAATGTGGTCAATTGAAAGTAAGCAAATCATCAAGCGTGAAAACGAAAAGAAGTTGCAAAGTGATATGAACAATTACCCGTTGTTAGCGACTCCACCTTTAGCGAAACAGAGAATAACTGAGATAAACGGCTTGTTATACTGTTACTTGGGCCTCATCATAGGAAGACTAGATTTGATTGAGCATAATACGGTTGGGTGTGATTTGCTTGAGTCATTGACACATCAAATTATATTGCTTTTGAGAGAGTTACTTTTTATCTCGAAGACAGGATCGGACTTTTCGCTGGAGAAGTCATCAGATTTAAATCATTCCTTGGATGCATTACTTTCGCTTGTTAGTGACTTAGTCTCTGGCGTGAAGAACTTGGTAGTGAAAACTATGAATGAAACAGACGAAGATAAAAGAAATGCCATCGAAGCAACGAATTCTTCTGCAACTTTGACCTTATTCAGCTCGCCCGCAGGATTGGTGAGTAAAGATTATTACTACACCCAAGAAGGAGGTGATTTAATTCAAACTGCTTCTAAAATGATTATATCTATTAACCTTACGATATCATCAATTAAGAAATTACTTGAAGTCACTGGTGATTTCAAGCTTAACTCAGAAAGATCATACCCGGACTACTCAAAGATGAGAATAGACCCATTGGACTTTATTACAAAATGTTCCATTGGCATCGCCAAAGCACAGGACGTGAAAAATCGTGATTTGAAAGTCATGGCTAAGCATTTCAGTGGTACTGCTCGCAAATCTGTTAGTAGATATTCGATGTTAAGATCTGGTAAAACAGGCGAATTGGGAATTACTCCAGGTGGGGCAACCATGTTACATGATGTTTTGATAACGGAAGAGACTCGCTTGACAAGTCCAAGTTCAACATTCTCAAGCAGCTCAGAATTCGATCAATTTATTGATAGAACTGCCGGTCCTCATGAAGGAACTGAAATTGCAGACTTGAAGGATGAGTTATTGGTAGATAGAAAAGGTAACTTGTTGGGTGCTTCTTTCAAGGGGTTAGTTTATACTTTGACCAACGAAGCCTCGCCACCAGAATATTTCTTCGTTTCAACTTTCTTTATTTGCTTCCGAAGCTTTTCATCTGGATTGGATTTAATTGAAGAGTTAATCAACAGATATGACGTTGGAAACAAATCGATCAAAGCAAACGTAAATGACTTGAGTCAGGAAGTAAAGATTAAGAATAGAAGAAGGTTAATCGTTAAAATGTTCCAGTTATGGATAGAGTCATATTGGAAACATGAGTTAGATTACAAATTGTTGAGCACTTTGATTAATTTCTTTAATGAAGGAATTTCAGTACAATTACCAATCGATTCCATGAAGTTGATCGAAATTGCTGTGAAGCTCTCAACTAAACCACTCGTGGAAGCACAAGG
The DNA here is from genome assembly GCA_030558315.1 of Kodamaea suecica. Classification (NCBI taxonomy): domain Eukaryota; kingdom Fungi; phylum Ascomycota; class Pichiomycetes; order Serinales; family Debaryomycetaceae; genus Kodamaea; species Kodamaea suecica. The sequence goes on along the minus strand of JAJMSH010000060.1, from coordinate 56,596 downwards.
GTTACCGAAATCACAAAACAAACAATTGGTGAATAGAAGTATTACGATGACAAGGACTAATAGAAAGAACTTTATTCTGTTGCATGATAACTTGTCCTCCAGATACTCCATGGTTGATGGCTATGAATTGTCAAAGATCAACACAAATACGTCAACTTCAAGTTCTTTGAAATCTATGTCATTGCCATTGCCCTTGGGAATTGGAAATCAAACCTCTTCCTCCTCGACTTTATTGAGCAAGAATCAAATTCTCACTATTGAAAAGATTATTTTGACGTACAGAGCCATTTTGGGCACCAGTTGGTGCTTACAAAAGTTCATCAGCTCTAAGAGTTATATCTCCTTAGAATTGTCAGCTATTTTGCCCAACTGGTACAATATCTGTGATCAAAGTTGGGTTTTATCTAACTACAGACCGAACTTATTAGATTTCAATGGATTGGAGATCGCAAAGCAATTAACACTAGCAGAGTCCCAAATTTTCTGTGCAATCAAGATAGAAGAGCTTTTGAATGAGAACTATACTCCAAAGAGAGCTACTTTAAGATTGGCTGTTAATGTAAGGCAATCACTTTTGTTTACGAATTGTTTATCCGGGTACGTATTGGAGTCCATATTACAGCCTAGTATAAGTCTGAAGATGAGAATCAACATTATTAAGACTTGGTTGAAGGTTTCTATTTCCTGCTTATACTTGAGAAACTTCAACTCATTAGCAGCGATCATTACTTCCTTGCAGTCCCATCTAATTACCAGACTTTCCAAATTATGGGCTGAAGTATCAGACAAGTACAAAGAATTATATGATTATTTATCGGGTATTATTCACCCTGAGAAGAATTATACCACATACAGATTGAAATTAAGAAACTTTCTTATTTCGAATGAGTTCAACATCCCTATAGTGCCCTACTTTTCCTTATTCTTGCAAGACTTGACTTTTATTAACGAAGGAAATCCAAAGCATAGAAACGCGAACTCATTCTTGAAGCAGAAGTTGATCAATATTGACAAATACTTGAAAATCACTAGAATCGTGGCTGACATTGAAAGTTTGCAAATCCCATATGTTTCAGTGAGTTCACCTCCGCTTCCTGGAACGAATTCATCTGCTGCATCGATATCTTCGCTTGGCACGTCATCTCGTGAGAAGAGAAGTAGTTTACTTTTCTTGTCTGGACTTCATCAGAAGAAGGAGGACTTGGGAGAATTCAATATAATTCCTGTTCCTGCGTTGCAGGAGTTGATTTTGCTTGAACTTTGGAAAGTGAATCAATTAAACAAGACCGAAGATGATAGAGCCTGGAAATTAAGTTGTTTGATTCAACCAAGAGATGCTCAATAATCCAAATATCATATAACTGCGTTCACTTTTCCTTTTCCCTTTCCTTTTCATTTTGATCTAATTGTATTATTGTATTATATATAATGTAGATTTAAGTATTTTATAACGATTAATGAAGAGTTTCCATAGTTTTGAAGTACAAGCTTGGTGGTTATAGTGAGTATACAAACGCACAAAATGTGTATACAAACGCGATCCAAAAAAATAACAAAAGAGGATGAAGATGCGAGACTTCAAAAGTAGAACCAGTGCTGATATGACCACTGAAGATTTGCGGAACAAGCTTGCAAAGGTCCAGGATAATGCGCAATACGTTATATTGAACGCTCAACACGAATTCGAACAATCGCAGATAAATATCACCAATCCAACGATAATCAATGACGAGTTAAGCTACCAAGAGGAGATCTTCTCAAAGCTTAAATTCATTTACTTGGAGCAAGAGACTCGAGACAAGTTCTTACGAAAGATCAGCGAGCTTACTACCATTGAAAATATTGATAAGGAAGACGTCCAAGTGGTTGAAGCTCAGACCATGGAGAAGAAAGCAGAGCTAAAGCACCTCAAAGTCGAATTGCGAGATCAATTAAGTCGCTTTGATCAATTAACTTACGAAAACAATGATTTATACAAACAATACGAGCAAAGCTTGGCTGAGACCAATGAAATACTTCAAGGTTTGTCTCAACTAGAGGACGAAATACATGTTGCATTGCATGAGGAAGAATCCACGCTAACAAGCAAGGACTACCATGAAATATTTGACAATGTTGTACCTTCACAAAACTCTGAGAACATAGAGCAAGTGGTGACTTCTAAGCAAGAAGAATTGGAAGCTGCTGTTGTTGAGTTAGAGACTCTTAAGGAAGCAGTCTATAAAAAATACAAGTTGGTAGAATCCCAAGAGCTCAATAATTCTCAAGCCTTGGATACCTTGACACAACTAAAATCTCATATTGATAATAGTAATGATAAGAACGATGATGGTGATGATGCAATCCTCAATACTGGCGATTTGTCGGACGATAAGTTCCAAAATTATTGCAGGTGGTATAAGGAAATGAATGATATAATGCTCAAGTTCACCAACATGACACAGTTGAAACTAAAGCCAATAAGTCAAGACAAGTTCAAGCTAATGATTCTGTTTCCCATAGATAAGATTGTTATCATATATGGAAGTGACTTCAAGATACTAAAGATCAACAAGGACGTTGATTTGAGTGAGATCAACGGGAAGTATCTTGATAACGAATTGTTTGGACAGGAGTTAGTTAAGTTGGTGAATGAATTGGAGGGAAGTGCTGAAGGATCTGGTGGGAGAAGTGGCGATTGAGCTATTGAAATGATAGTGAGAGTAATAGTGAACGTGAGATGGTGGAGAGAGGTACTGAGTTGCACTGAAATTGTGAAAAGTTAAATTGACTAGAGTGGCAGTGAGTAAAGGTGAAGAGATTGAGCTCTTGCAAAGAGTGTTCTCCAAAAAAATGTAACTCGACTGCTTTAGCACAACACGCACTTATTCAACCAACTATTCTACAAAGAGTTCATTCCTTTATGAATTATAACACGAGGACCAAAAAGCAACCTCCTGACTTAGACAATGACAGCTCCCACTCATCTAGCTTGGACTCCAAATTAATAACATCCACCTGAGAACCCAATCACATGCCCACTCAAACTCATGCAATTTGTCTTATATAAGCCGCGCGGTCCCTTTTGCTCTTTTCAGCTTTGTTCTTTCTCCACTTTAAAATTTTCTGCTACAATACAAGATACCCTTTCACTAGCTGTTTCCACTCCAATGGTGGCCTTGGTAGACGAAGTTAATGCATCTGAGGGTACGGCTAGAAGAACTCAGCAGGAAATCATCAATAATCTTATCGTACTAGCCAACAAAGAAAAGGAAAGGGGTAATACTTCGATCACTGACTCCAAGTTAACCAAGATTCAAGAGTACTTAGACCTTCAATCGCAAAAGAAGAAGGCAAGCAAGAAGGTTAATAACCCCGAATTCAACTTCAATAGGTTACCAGTGGCACCTAAACCCAAATATTCACCTTTGTTCAACAAGTTTGACTTAAAGAAAGCAGTTTCCGTGAATAGTACTAAGATTGAACCAGATTACATTGCACTGAACCCAAAGAAACCTTTGAGGAAAGTACGTTCACCTTATAAAAAATACTCATTAGAAAGCGTTGAGATCTTGTTGGTTGATATCTTAGAGACATTTGCTAATATACTAGACAATTTACATTTGTTCTCCAAGCTCCCAATGTTTCCCAAACACTTATTGAGATTACTAAAACAAACCAATAAGATTTGGGTTGTGATATTAATATTCTTGATCAAAAAGACATTATCGCAACTATTAAATGTCAGAAGAAAGGAAAGAAAGGTTCAATTGGAATTGGCTATCATCAATGCCTCCAAGAAGGCCAACCTGACTTCACCATCCTCGCTCAATAATGAAATCACCAAGAAGTACAAGAAGGTTCTTAAGGATTTGAAGTTCGATAAGATGATGCTTTACTTAGAATTGATTGGTAATTTCTTGGACATGAGTTTTAATGTCATTGAACTCGCTAAGTTTGTTGTTCCTGACTGGTTCATGAACACCTTGAATGTCACCAGCATGCTTATGACCATTTACAGAATGAATAAGGATGATGAGTATATTGATGATGATATTAGTGAGGATATAATATAAGACTGGGATGGTATTATGGTTTCTTGTCTAGTAAAGTAGGCGAGCACAGGATACTACTATGTGCAATGACTGGTGTATAAAGTAATAATAACTGAATTAACAAGACCGTATGTAGTAGTTTCCCAATAAGACCTAGAATCTTGCCAGGAACACCCTTTGCCTACCCCCTATTGATTCTTTCTAGCACATAACCTTCCTCTAGCTCCCTTTACTTTCAACTCTTAGGACTGTGCACTCTAGGAATACCTCTACCATCACCATTCCGACTCTCCAAATTTCGCACCAAAATACTCAACTCAAAGTTAAAACGTCATACAGATCTTGATTGATCTACTTCTTCTTGCCAGCAATGACCATTGAAAACTTGATATCGCAGTATAAAAGTGAATTATCGCATATTGAACTGTCGATTTTACCATTAGGAGTATCCATTGATGATTTGGAAAGCCAGACAGAGTTCACATCCAAATTCAAAAAACATCATGTCCAAGAAGAACTACATGGAGAGTTCGACAACTTGAATATCTCACAATTAAACGACAAGGTCGAAGCTATAGACAAAGACCTTACACAATTAATAAGGGCCAAACATGCTGGAGATAAAGTTGCGGACGTGAGAGCCTTGATCTCGAAGAATAAGTCATTATCCGACTTACTAGACTTCCAACAGTTGTTCAACCTGTTCAAGACAACTAGAAAGTTATTAAACACGCACACTGGGCCAGTTTATAAGGATCTAACCCATGAAATAAACCAACTACACGATACTTTGTTGTTACAGTTGAATGATTACTTGCAACTAGTTATTCCAGATGAATTGCATATCAAAAATGTATTCATATTGCAAGAGTTTAATAGTTTGCTAGAAAAGAATGGTGTTGTTCTTGAGAACTACATCAGCTTGAACTTAAAGTGGGAACAACTAATAGATCAAATCAAACTTGGGAGACGCTTGAGGTTTATTGGGGATGATTATGATGAAACTGTGGAGATAAAACTTATCAATAATGGTGACATTTTCGAAAGTTATCATGGTTTGGCTTTATTCCTTTACAAGATTGGGATAGATAGTAGTGTTCTTTATGAAAAGATTTCAGCGAATGCCACCAATCACCTTCGAGGAAACATTTCTTCCATAATAAGAGAACCAATAGAGATTAAACATCTACATGAACTATCTACCATTGTGCCCATTGAAGGAATACATGACGATATCATCGAGCCGAATTTGCAAAGCATTTATGAAATCTCATTGGTAAATGAGTACATTGATAGAATCAAACTGGAATTTACCAATACCCTGGTAAGCGAAATGGAAGATTGGCAATTCATCGAGGAGAAAAAGAAGGAAATTCAAGAAGAAGAAGAGGAGGATAATTGGGACGACGGTTGGGATGATGAATGGGATGATGACAAATATAAAGATAAAGCTAAGGAAAATGCAATTGATGTTCCAACTATAAAGATCAGTAAGTTGTGTCAAAGACTTATTCCTATCTTCGCCGATTATCTGAAGAGGTTTTCTGATTGCAATGTATTAATAACCACCACTTTTGCTTTAGCAATCGGTAAATACCCTCAATTCCTGGATTCATTCTTGTTGTATAATGACTTCCATTATATTTCACAAGCGTTAGATTTGGATGATTTCAAGTTGATCGCAATAAGAGAGTTCAACCAAAGTGTGGTTGAACACTATAAACTTATTAAAGACGTTATTGCAAAGTTGTTGCTAAATGAAAACGATGGAGAAGAAGTAGATGATGAATTTTATGAATTAGATGATGAAAGTTTGAACTTGATGGGGTCTTTGTATCAATTGTTCAATGGCATCTTCAAATTGAGAGAGACAAACGGACCCAAGTTTAGAGAATTGGTTATTAATTTAGTTGAGTGTTTTAATTATTCATTGATAAAGGCAATCATCAGACTTGATGATATAAGTGAGTTACAATCAGTCAAGTTTGCTCATATAATTGATTACTTGAATAACGTCACTGCCCCGTTCTTGGAGCAAATATCTGAAGATAGGTCCAATATCAAATCCTTCAACAAGTTGGATAATATCAAGTTTTTGATCAGCAATCATTTGAGTTCAATAATGGAACGCTTTCACGAGGGAGAGTTTCGTGACATTGAGACTGCAGAGTTGTGTAAGATGTTACAGAATGTCTTTGAAAAGAGTGAATTGAGAGATAATTATATCAATGAGATAGTTGAATTCCGCCTGTGAGGTTGTTTATTAGCATTATAGAGTTATCAGTCATTAGTTATAATTCAAGCAGGAACTATTCGTGTAAGTAGTGAATTGTTCGTCCATAATTGTGTTGCGGGAAGCATTAACCAGTCCTTTGATTTGTTGAACCTCAATGTACAGTATGAGCAAATTCAAAAGCATATAATAAGACATAGTTGGTTATACCTTCAAAAGATACAGTGTGTCCACATCCATGTTAAAGAGAGCTTGCATCCCTCGTACATTGTCAGCCCAACTCAAAGATCATCCCGCAAACCCCTTTCAAAACCTCTCCTATTAACTCATTTACTCCATAACCACTCTTGTTGCACCTACTGAATCACGCTACCACTGTTGATCTTCTTTCCTGTCTTGGCAATCGTCTTATAAACGGTATCATAATCAAGCGACTCTTTGGTAGTCACATTGACCAATTGAGTTTCCAACGAAATATCAACATTAGATACTCCGTCCAATTTCTTGAGGACTCTATCAACTGCATTGGAGCAGCCGGAGCAAGACATAGCAACGTTAAATTGGTATTGGTGAGAAGACATTTGTTGGTTTGTATTAGTTGTTCTGGTATATCAAACTAAAGTTACAGAGATGTACTGGATATCGATCTCTTTATATATTTCACTATTTTCTGATTAGTCAGGTTGTAGTCCATGTGCCGGAATGGGTCTGACCCACAGCAGTAGGCTAAAATCACTCAGTATTAGTAAAGACGGGTTATCAAGGAGTGAAATTCAAGGAATCTTTGGCTTGGCTGGGGTTTGATGGTCACTTCCTATTTCGTTGGGTATTCTTTTTGGTCTTGGGGATGATGTCAGTTGAGTTGTTACAAAGCGATATTGCATATGCTTTGTGCATTTTAGAGCATTATTGCTTGAAGAACTCCACTTAAGACAATCCTTACCTCGAGAGAATAGTCTTTTCAGACTCTATGAATGCAATTTTTCCACATAAACATACCGTTCGATGCAGAAAAGGGTTATTCGAGGTTGTATACTCCACTTGCTTACTTATATTTCATTCCCAATCCTAAGACCTATTTATATAAATTCCACCAAATTTTAACAAATTTTGATCTCTTAGGGAAAAAACTTCAAAATTCACTAGTTCTCCAAAAGATACAACCTTCACCAGTGCCAAGTAGTAGCTCCATCTCTCTCCATCAACAACGTCTCGACCACTCCCTTTGAATATAGAGCAGCATCGGCGTTGCAGCCACCTGCATATAAGTTTGCAGTTAGGTACTGGCAACCTCGAAAGTGTACCCAAATGGTTTTCTCATCTGATTCTAAGAGGCATTATACAGTAAAATCAATACTATCTAGAGACTGGCTTTCTGGATCTCCTTTAAACGTATTTAGGCACCGATTTGAATGGGCCCTAAGGGGTACCTCCAATATGGAATGCATATAACATAGTACAAAAAGTTGTCAATTTTTCTGTGAGAATTGATCGAAAGCAGTAAGAAATTTTGCAGCTGTTTTGCTGTACATGAAACAAACTTGAGACAAGATTGGAAGGACAATGAGTTTGCAAGTCCGGAGAGAGGACCAGTATATAGAAGAAGTCTGCTTTCCAAGATCTTTGAAGGGTTCTCAATCGCTGGTGGTCGTACCGGTATTAACTAGCAATGTATGTGTACCTGGGAAGTCTGTCTAACCACATGAAGACTTTGTTACATTTTTCTGGCAGTATCACAAATACTAGTTCCATCTTCCATTCAGAGTCAACTTCCGCTCCCAATGGATACATTCCCACCCCCTAGTCCCACCAGAATCCTCCTCCACGAGAAGACCATCATCATCCCTCGCCAACCTCTATCTCGTATATGCATTTAGGCTTGCTGCATCATTTCGCTGCCAAAAGTTTTCGCAGCTTTCGATCATTGGTTGGGGATGATTTTTTGTATACATGTGTGTAGATGGTATATGAAAGTATGGGGCACCAGAGAGCAGGAGAACAGTAGTGACTTGAGTGAAGATGAGGCGCGAAATGATTCATCACTAATGAAGTAAGATTCTTTGCGTTTGAATGCATTTTAGGCAAATATCTTGTTCGCTGATACAGTTTAGTTACCTGGTTATTGAGATCGATCCAGAGCTGCATGGCGAATATGAGTGGAGAGTAGCGTAGGAATAATAAAACAAAGTCAGCTGAAGAGCTACCAGCATGAATGAATGAATCATCATTCCCCAATCAAAAAAATGAACCTTACTTCATCAATTGTCACACCAGTGGAGTAGTACCAACTTGATGCGTTATCCACAAGTAGCTATTATCAATGGTTATTCATTCACCTCCAGAATTACGTTCATAGCCACTTTCAACTAGTAAAAACCAACAAAAACACACCAATGACCACGACGTATCTTTTTCTACATAAACATCTGCCTTTTTCTCTTTCAACCCCAATGCTAACCACTCTTCTTCCCACATCATCTCCACAAACCCTCCTCCAAAACCAAAATCGCCAGAAAAAACCGAACCTGCCCCAAAAAAATTAACAGTCAAATACACCTACTCAACCTACCATAAGAATACACCTCAAACAGTGAATATCTGACCAACGACTGAAGAAGCAATAACAATAGGCTATAATACAGAAACATTAAAGATTTGAAAGAATCATGGCTACACAGTTAAGTACAGAGCAGTTAGAAGTCTCCACTGACAGTACGATAAGAGATAACCATGGTCAATATTATTCTTATGAAAGAGCCCCTTCTCCTTCAGAAAGATCTATTAATTCAACCATCGAAACAGAAAATGATACAGATACGGAAAACCCGAACTCCCTAGACTTAGGTTCCTCCAGTATGTCTTCAGTTTCAAGGATCTCCCATCATGAGTATGAGCTAAATCTGTCTGAATCATTGACCTTCTTATACAATTTGTTGTATGATCCCCAATCATTATTGACTAAATCAGACATTCTAAGTATATTAAATTCGCTCAAGTCCAGAGAGGATAACTTACCGTTGCTAATATCTGAATCGGATAAATGGCGTGATATACAAGGGATTAATTGGCCATCTGGTCTAAGCACCAAATTCTATATTGATAGGTTGCGAGTTGGTCAACATAGCTGGTTTTATAATGTCCCCGAATCTCGTATAAGAGCCAAAGAGGAACTAAGCATATACTCTAAAGGCTTAAACACTGAGTTCTTTAGGTTTCATAGATTCTTCAGTAAGTTGAAGTTGCACATCACCCATTTCCAACTACGAAATTTAGTCTGTTGCGGTTCCAATATACTGAATGGTATTTATTATCCACTGTCATATTACCATGATTACAACCTACAAACGGTGAATCTGCAATCGAATTCCGGAACCACTGGGCTAGAGAACGAATTGGACCAAGTGTACACCTTCTTTAAGGTGAACAGATTAACAAGCGAGGACGGCTCTAGGGGAGAATCGATAAAACTAGATTGCTTGATTGATTCAAGAACACTACTAAAAAATTCAAACAATAGGGTATCCACAATGTCTTGCACCAACAACTATTTGGCTTGTGGTACTTTTGAAGGTGGATACATATTAGTGGACGTCTCACAACAACGCCAAAGGATTATTGGTGAATATCATCTTACCTCGAATGCGGACGGTATAACAAATCACATAACAATTAATGAACAAGCGAATGAATTGATAGTTTCACTGAATGATAAATCGCTAAGATTGGTTAACATGCTGAAACCTGATAAATGTACGCTAATGAACTCCGAATTCGCCATCAATTGTACAGCAGTTAACCTGAGCTCAACAAATGAGGTGTTTGTCACTGGAGATAGCACATACTCATACATAATAGACACAAGGTTGCAGAACTTGGATACCTCGCGGTCATTAAAGTTTCTGGGGCACACAGATTATGGGTTCAGTTGCGATTGGTCTCGTAGTAATGAAAACTTATTACTTACAGGAAATCAAGATGGCTTAGTCAAATTATGGGATAGAAGAAACACTGAGAAACTGTTACATACTTGGAGTGGCTCTCTTGGGTCAAAGATCTCCGAGGCAACATCTATCTTTGCGAACAATAGTACTGGATCAGGAGCAGGTTCAGCATTTAATTCTCATTTGGGAGGACCGGTAAGAAATTGCAAATTTAGTTACAATGGTGAATTTGTATCCTGGGCAGAGAGTTTGGATCACATAGGTATAATGCAATTGGATGACTTGAAGCTTTCCAGTGATACTAAGGTGCCACGCGTACAGTCTATTGATTACATAGGTAAGTGCACTGGTATAAGTTTTGTGCCTATAGACAATGGATATGGTGAACAGATGATTGTTGGAGTTAACGATTGCCCATTGGGAGGGATTTTAAGTTATAAACTAGAGCTGAAGACTAAATCATTGGATTTTGACTTTTCCTTTTAGTCCTCGAGGAGTGATGATATACCAAACTACCACATTTCTTCTACATCTTCACTCAACTGCATTTGTCCACCAACTTTCTTTATCATTTCATCCAAGTAAGTGATCTTGGACGTCTCCTTTGTCACTGTTGTAACCACCCTTAACTTATTTCTGGCCTTGTGTATCCTTCGTTCAAACTCCTGGACATTCAGTTCTTCATTATCCATTGGAATACCCTCTATATACATAGTCAATTGCTTGATATGGTTGGAAAACCCATTAATATGATCATATTTATTAATATTGCTTTCCCAGTCGTTTAGTAGACCTTTAACATATCCCACTATTAAGTAACGTTGGAATCCAGTTTGATATCCATATTCCTTTCCCTCGATGAATTGTTCTTTTATGCCTTGAGCTTGGCCGTCTTCGAATCCCTTTTGGTAATATTCTTGCTCTAAATTGAGGACCTCATCGGTATCTATCTCGAAAGCCATAGGTTGATAAAGTTACTTGAAGTTCTGGGGCTCTGAAATGTGGAGAGAAAGTCTTTATCTCATCGGTTTTTGCATTTCAAAAAATAGCGATTTTATCATCAAAACTTAGTAAGCGTCCGGTATGCCTTCATCAGAGGAGGAGCTAGATGCCATAGATGATGGCCTTGGAAACAATAGAAGATACAAGGAGAAGCAAAGGAAGGACTTGAGGTTGAACTACGATTCAGATTCATCCGATGACGACGAGTTAGACGTCCAAGACGACTCAAAGAAAAAGCTGGATGAGGAGGATGATGATATGTTTGCAAGCGAAGATGAAGTCGTTGAAAAGCCAAAGGCTCTAAAGAATAAGGTTGAGCTACTAGACATGGACGTGTTTGAAAAGGAAGAAGGGATTGCCCTTCCCCTGGAGCTGGTTGTAGATTCCATGGAAAATGATGTTGATGGCGACAATGAAGATGTGGATGTTGATGAAGATGAAGAGGATACAAACAATTACTACATTCAAGCTGAAGAATTGGACAATCTCGAGATAAAAGCAAAGAGGGAACCCAAGTTAGAAGCTTTCAACCTAAGAGATGACTTGGAAGAGGGGGACTTTGATGTTGGAGGTAATTTTATACGAAGAAAGCAAGATATTACGGTCAACGATGAAAGTTGGTTGGATGAAGTCAAAAAGTCAGACATAAAGAAAGCCAAATCAGCTCAAGAGAAGAGAGAAGCGTCGCTTAATAAATTTAAACTTCATAAAGTAGCTAAGTCTACAGAAGAATTGCTCAGCCTGTTAATAAATATTCTCGAACCCAGTGAGACTCCTATGGAAGCATTGGCAAGGTTCACTCCAAAGAAGAAACCAAACAAAAAACTATTGAAGTCCTTGAAGAGTAAATATTTGGAAGTTAATGACACTGAGCGGAAAGCTCAAGTTTCATTGATCACAGAACTATGTGATGAGTTAATCAATGAAAAGTTCATCACAGACACTTACGACTTGTCTCGAGAAGAGCTAATGAGAAAATATACCTTAGAAACGGGAAATTATTATAAACAAGCTAGCGAAGGAATACAGGGAGTGAAGCGTAAGCTAGACGAAGAGGAACAAAGCGATGTTGTCTATTATGGGGAAAAGATATGGGAATTCAGGTGGCTAGACGAACCTGCTGTTATCAATGGGCCCTTCTCCTCCTATGAAATGAACCATTGGAAGGAAACTTACTTTAATGGGAACGTTGAAGCAAGAAAATTAGACGAGGCTGACTTCTCTAACATTTCAAGTCTTCAATTCGAAACCTAAATTGAATTCTTTTTGCTTAGGGTCACCATGTTCCATATGTATAATATGTAATAGAAAGTAGAATTAATATCTTCAATCATCAGTTAAGTAATCCAAAAGAGGAAACTCAAGGTCCTTTGCCACAGACTCAATTGAATTCCAATTCAAATTACACTTCCATCTCACTCTGGCACCTAGAATATCAGAATTGGCAGACTTACTTATCATCCCAAGTGAAAATAGCGTGGCTAACTGGCTGTTCATATCTATATTCTTACTCAATGTAAACTTTGAGCGCTCGACCTCTTTTCTATCCTCAAAAGTGTCATCGTATAGCTTGACAATGTTTGTTGACAACGTCTTAGAGTTCGTTCGGTAAATCACAGATAAGATTGCCAACATTCTTTCTAAGTCAAAGTAGTTCGCTGAGAGTAACCTTGTATCAATATCGTCCCTGCTCATTGATTTCTTTGTCTTCTTACCTTCAGTATTCTGCCTCTTTTTGTACTTGACAGCTTTCACCTTCGAGAAAAAATGAAGATCATTCTTCTGCTCTGTGAATGAAGCAAGGTAACATGCAATTAGAATGTATTTGGAATGAATAGGTAAATCTTTCACATTCTCGTCTTCCAAGTGCTTTTCCTCCTCCAATGAAGGATATTCCTTTATCGATGAATTGTTCATCAAGTTTTCATTTTGGAACAAGTAGTTGTTCACTCGGTAAACCTTGATGAACTCACTAAGTTGATATGTTCCATCTATGACGGGTTCTATAAAACGGTCCCAGCATGTGAGGCAAATGTGAATCAATAAATTCATGTCAGAGCCGGTGTAAACGTAGAACAAGTCCACAATCGTTTTGATATACTGTCTCCAAAAGTCGTAACTTGAAGGGTTATTATCTAATTCATCCTTTCCAAAATAGCATAATTGGCTTGATTCAAGTATCTCTAAAAGTTCAGATTCAGCGTAATTGGGGAAGTAAATCTGTGGTACGTTCATTGTGACCACTTCTTTTGGAATATCTGTTGATATTATGAAAATAACTGTCAAGTTCTTTATGCTTGATTGCTCTTGTATTTTTGAAAATGCTGCAAACATCTCTGATGTTGACTCCATACATTGATCAAATCGATCTAATACTAACACATGCGGTTCCTGATATTGAGTTTCTTCTATGAATTGTTCAAGAAGAGTTAAGAAACTAGCAAAGTTCTCTCCCAAAGTTACGTACTTCAATTCACTTTCGTAAGTACGGGCACTATCGAGTTTGATTCTCTTAAAGCACCTCTGCAACATGATCTTCTTGGTTAGGCACTCATCACATCTTATTAGGGAGTACCTAACACCCAATGTTGATAAGTATTTCTCTACCGTGAATGTCTTTCCAATTGATTTGTATCCATGAACAATTATAGAAGAGACCAGAACCTCAGGATCTCGAGATACAAAAGCATTCAAAAAATCTAGCTGAAGGTCTCGGCACTTGACTATCTGTTTAAGCGATTTAAGGTCATAGTCGGTGAGAGACATGGTTGATGATAGTGCTGCAAATTTCAACTTAAAATTCAAATTGGAGCTCTGATATCGCGAACCAAAAACTGAAAAATTTCGAGTATCGACCGCACTTTATCTTACTATGGTACACTTTTTATTAATATACACTTCAAGAAGATTCTTCTTCGATTAAGCCCTTAAGGAGTTGTAAATTGTATGAGTCTGCTACACGCGAGAACACATTTAGCTTTCTTTCGACATCTAGGTGGTTCACTGTCTCAACCCAAGTACCTGAGCATTTGCAGAATAAACTCATATTGGCACTTCGGATCTTATTACACTTGATACATTTGAAATCTTGGCAGTAGAACTTGGTGAGAACTTTGTGATATTGTGCGATAAGCTCTTCTTCAATAGATATCTTATTATATCCCTTTTCGCATTTGGAACAGTTCCAAATCTGATCTGCAGAATCACGGCACAAGTCGATATCTCTAACAAAGTTGCAATAGTCACAAATGATGTGCGGGATCTTTAAAGATGTGCTGGGGTTATGGAAATTCGCTTCACTACTAAATTCCTTAACGTCAAATATATTCAACAAGTCCTTTCGTAACAATCTCACTTCGATAATTCGTTTTTTGGACAAGCCAAAGATCGAACACAAGAATTTGACCAATTCCAATGTAGGGTTCTTTAATACTAAATGTGATCCAGGAAGTTTAGGGAACTTGTAAGATTGAGCCAAGTCAGGATTTATGATGGAGTTGTTTTGCAATTTATATAATTTCTCGATTGTTTTTTGCAATTGCTTTCTAAATGTTTCAATTACCCCATTCTTGATATCCTGATCATTGACTTCGTCTCTAGTTGGAGATCCATCCAACTCACCAGATTCTAGCTTCTTTTGACCATTCAATATGTGCGAGATCTGAGTGACTCTTTGAGTTCCTGATTGTGTTCCAGTCATGGATTCGTTCTTCTGCTTGGTCAACGCATCCAAGAATACGATAATGAAATCTTCAAATTCATTCTCAACTATTGGAGGTAAGAAGGTCTTGATTTGCCAGTTGTTTGCTAATGTCAAATACTGCTCATCATTATCAGTAATCGCGTCACAGTTTCTACCACCGTAATTATGTTCATCCATCCAAACAAGTAAGTCCCAGTATTTGACAATCCT
Organism: Kodamaea suecica; assembly: GCA_030558315.1. Taxonomy (NCBI): domain Eukaryota; kingdom Fungi; phylum Ascomycota; class Pichiomycetes; order Serinales; family Debaryomycetaceae; genus Kodamaea; species Kodamaea suecica. The sequence continues at coordinate 41,473 of JAJMSH010000060.1, read as the reverse complement.
CAAGTCTAAGAAGTTGAATAATGGTTTGCTCCTTGCCGCCTTTAGGATGTACTGACCGTATGCATACGAGTTCGCCACTGAAATTTTGGTGGTTTGAATCAACATCTTATTTCTATTTGCAAATATGACGTTTGCATTCATTCTCTTAAACTCACCAATCAATTGTAATAGTGCCTTGGTTGTCAAATTGTGAACATGATAGTGCAACGAGAAATCATATAAGTTCGAATCCTTCCGCTGCACCCAAGTTACCAAATTGTTCATCATTGAATCAGCATTTATATTATTATTCAATGCATCATCCCACCAGTCTTTCACCATTGATCTTAAGATGTTCAAAGCAGGCGTCGAAAAAGAGTCCTCCGCCATTGTAGATGCGCCATTGTTCATATCGTATTGAACGGATTCATCTGCCAAATCAGTACCTTCAGCCTCATTGATCAAGGAACTTGTTAAAATACTGTTAATTGTCAACGTACCAATTTCAACTTCCAAGCAAGCCGTCTCATATATCTCTGGGTTATTAATGGTAGGAAATTCAAGATTCTCAAAGTCAATTGCTTTGTCCATCTCGAATCCAGCATGATCTGGCAATGGGTTCGAGGACCACCACAATACAACATTACTTCTGGATAACCTTCTGGCGTATTCGATATCTATCAAATAGCCAACATTTTCTATCTGAAGATTACACAAGGGAACATTACCATATTGTGAAAGTGAGATCAAATTCTTTATCCAAGAAGCCAATATGAAGTAGTGATTGATAACTCGTTTTGAAATCAAAGATTGCCAACCAATAGCTGGAAGCGAAAACTCATTAATCTTCATCTTTACAGTAGGCAAATCGGCAGTTGTGGGTAAAAAATTCAAGACTGAGCTCGTATGCGGTGATTGAATTGCGAATAATACCTTATTGCTTCTGCTTTCATGGATCTTACCAATTCTCAGGTTCAACTTTTTGAGCAACTTCTGCTTGTCATTGTAATACGTAGTTGAAAACGCCATCTCATTGGGGTATTCGATAATTCTAAAGAGCTTACTCAACTTATCCTTCTTCGCTTCATAGATCTCGTTGTAAATCTTAGACATGTTCTCAGGTAACTCTTGGGCGCTTACTGAGGGCTTCAATATGAACATTTGAGTTTCACTATCCCAAGAACTAAAGAGAGTAAATATCTCATATCCATTGGTAACAACATGCAATAAATACACGATCTTCATATCAAATCTCTTCAAGTAGTCCTTCTTCTCTACCTTTATCAATTCATTGGTAGTGAAACCATTCTTGAGACCCCTACCTAAAGCACCAACTCTAGTATCATCAAATCTAACGATATTTCCCATATCCATGATAGCTCTTTCTATGGAACCAATTTGTGTTTCGTAAAGTCCAAGAAGACTAGAGTCTTGTAATACACTTTCAAAATTGCTCAATTCTTCATTGAAAGTCAGTTCGGGCATGGTCAACTTGTATAAATGAGTTCCATCATGACCGTTGGGTAAAACAGAACTGGACTTTTCAATTTCACAACCAGCAATGGTCTTCCTAGGAGACAATTGGCTTTTGAAGGCAGCATATACTTTCTTTGGAATGTGGAAGGTAAAGGTATGCACTTTGCCTCCCACCAGGGCGTAAACTTTGAGATCACCAGGCTTGGTTGGATCGACCTTGTATTCTAAAATTTCCCAGTCAGTTCCGGCCACATTCTCCGCTTGTTTTCTGAGAATTCCACCAACAGTCGAACGGTAAGAAGTTTCAGAATTTGCTCCAAATATTCTCTTTCTGCTAGCTCTGTTTTTTGACTGAGCAGTCCACTTTGCCTTCTGGTGTTGAAGGAAGCCCGCATAATCTTCTGTCATTGACGGACAGGGGGAGCTCAAAATAGATGCATTCAATTCGTCTTGCTCAAGATCAGCATCCTTATTTCTAATTCCCTTTCTCTTTCTAGAGGTGACTTTTCCAATCTTTGCTTTGTATGCGCCATTGTCAATTTCGCCAAACTCTTCAATATCTTGAATTGCCTTCACTTGTTTCTGCAAAACATCGTTCTTGGTACTCTGACCAAAAAATGACGAGATTGAATACTGTTGCTTAGTGTCTTCTTTTGTTTTAATCTTCCTCTGAAGCCAATCTGGATGTGGCACTCTTGGGACAGGATTTTTCACGTCTTGTAGGGCAGCTGGAATGGAAATGATCTTCTGCACAACAGAAGCCAACCGCTCAGAGTAGTAACTCCAATCCACTATATCACGAGGACTGAATTTGTCAAGTGTAGGGTCTTTGAGCCATCTCTTTAAGAAGTATTCTTTCTTGTCTGATGAGAAAATTGAGACAGGGATGGCTCTTTCAGTGACAGGAGCCCCATGTGGCTTGGCACTAATGATATACTTGGTAGCCAAACCAGCATCCTTAACCATTTCCTGTCCTAAGAATTCACCCAATCTCTTCGCAGTGGTGATGTTGGTGGACTTTTGGTCACCATACTCAGCTAAACTCTTGGACATGCTTCTATTTTCACAGATAAGGTCTAGCAAGTCGACATCACCCAAAGATCCACCTTTCGTTTCTAAGACATCTAGCCAGTTGTTTGCAACAGATGCCACAGCCTGATAGCACCCTTCCAAGGTATCGCCTTCTAAGAACAATTTGAAAATATCAGATTGAAAAGACTTAATCAAGTTCAATTCACCTCTTCTTTTTAACTCAAAACCTTTCAACTCAGCAAGTGTTCCATCATGATTAAACACGGCGTATCTCTTCTTCAAGTTCTTACCTTCCTCCTTCGATGTAGGTAAGACCATAGCCTTATAAGGTCCATCAACCTCGAAAAAAATGGAGTTTTCAGAGTGAGTCTTGTACTTGAATGAATCGGGGTCTTCCAAAGTCTGGTACTGGTGATTGGTAAATTCTTCATGAACTAAGTAATTCAACATAGAGCATGGATATTCCAAGAATATCGTTTTACCGTTCTTCAACTTCAAATTAAAGTTTTCTGGGAAAGAGGCAGGCAAAATACACCATATACCATCTGTATCTAATTCCAAGGGTCTACCTATCCGTTCCACCAATCTTCTTGCCATTTGAATAATGTGAGCACCTGTCAAACAGGTTACACCGGCCATCTCCATAGAAAACCAACGGGAACCCTTTCTCATGACATAACCATAGAAAGAATTCAAAATAACCTTATGGGCCAATTGCAAGGAGTCATACAAGACTACCATCTTCTTGGCAGCATCTTTTCCAACACTGTCACTCTTATCTACTTTGCCAACTTTACCCTTCCATTCTTTGGCCAAACCCTTGAATTCATAACGACGATCTCTGAAGGATCTCACAGTATCAACATAAAATGGATTTTCACGTTGACAAATGATAGCTTCTCGAGTTACAACTTCAGTCTTTTTTGTTCTATGATATACCTTCTTTGTGTAATCAGTTAATCTCTTCTTGATCAAGCTGGCTTGCTCAGAATACGATAATTCATCAAATGTTCTTGGTTCCAACCACGGTTTAGAATTTGGAAACCGTTCATTTTGTAAAGTTCTTTTGATCATTCCGTATTCATTCATTTCAGAAGGAAGGAATTCTCCTCTCCATGACCATGGGAGTCTTCTATCACAAGTTTTACCAGGTCTATTGAAATCACAAGCTGCACAGTCTTCTTCAGACTTCATAGAATCTGGCTGCAATCTGTTGGAAGTCATAATATTAGGATACATTGATGCCACATCTACGTGATAAATCAATGGGTTTTCAGATCTATTTGGAGTTGATTTTAATTCGAGTAGCTTCGATTCAATTTCTTTATAAATCTCATCATAGTTCTCTACGTCATCCACTTTCTTGCCATTTTCAACCTCAATACAAAACTTTATGGAGTGGTGCAAGTTGTGGATAAGTTCATCAATGGCAGTAGGATCAACTTTGAAATCGTTGGGGATGTCACTACGGAAAACCCCAGCTTCTAATGACTCAACATGCCCACCGACATACGTCTCAGACTCTAGTAGATGGCCATCGTAGAACCTCTCGATCGGTTCTTGATGCTTATTAGGTAATAGAATATTACCTTCGTATGCTTTGACCATCAATAACATCTCACACAAGGTACCTGTACCCTTTCTCAAGACTTCATCTGGATTTAAAGGAATAATGGTGCACAAGGAGAAAATGAACGGGTGAACATACTTGTAGTATAAATAGTATGTGGCAACTGCATCAGACACAGAATACTCTGATAATAGTTGGGGTTTTTCATATGCGTATGGAGTCATTAATTCAGGGTCTAATTCAGTTGGATTATATCCCAATTTCGCAGTTGTTACTGCCTTTAAACCTTGTGAACCTTGTGGTAAGTATGAATCTCTTTTGACCCATCTATAACAATCCATATGGACACAATACTTCGATTTATATTCACCTTCGTTATCCTTTGCAAACCCAATTTCATCAAACATATCCATATCATGGATCCTAGTTCTTGTTTCAACAAATGGCCAATCGAAAAAGTCACCATTGAAAGTGGCAATGACCGTTGGCTTACAATCACGAATGTGCTCGAAGAATCTCATCAAGACATGTTTTTCATCTGGTTCATTGAAAATTGTGAATAAACCAGGGTACTCTGGTCTTGGAGTATACTCAAAATCTTCTATGTCCTTTGAGATAATTTCTCTATTTGTTATGAGAAACCCTTCACCATCTATCATATACGATATCATCATGATCTGATCGATAAGAGCATTTGGGAATTTCAAAGGAGCCTTCGTAGTTTCAATATCATAAGCTAAAACTACAGGATCAGCAAAAGCCAACTTCTCCTTATCTTCAACCAAGGTAACTTCAGAATGTTTTACATAAACATCATACCATTTACCTACTCTGACTTGACCATCTATCGCAACTCTTACGTGGTAAGGAACATCATATTCTTTAATGTCGACGACATAGGTTGAAGGTTCGTTTTCGGATGCATTTGAATCCATGTTTGTATCTATGTTGATTTCAGTACCATTTATGTTGTTCAAGTTGTTAAAGTTCATAACTTGATATATATCCCTTGTATTTCTCTTCAATTTATTGTCTTGAATTATAGGATTCAATTGCCTTCTTGAACTTAACAAGTCCTGCAAATTATGGAAGGTCAATTTGATTAAAGTCTTTTGTAAACCAACCAAATGGTTTGGGAGTTCCAAATCATCTTTAATGACTCTTGAGATGGATTTAAGATTGAATACCTCCAAGAACTTGCGGAGCCATTCTTCCACCTCCGGTTCATGCCCTGGTACAACCTCGATAAAAAAGTATGGACAGAATTTATAGGTGGCTTTGAAGGAACCACCCTCTTCATCTAAGAAATAATAATCAACTCCAGAATAACCACCTGGTACAGCATTATTATCACTCGGTATGGTGGTTGCATGCATATTAATAAGCCAACCTTTACGAGGTTTAGCCCCATCATTCTCGCCATGCTCGACTCTATCAAATCCCATTACTGAATCCAAGTTATCGAGCCTTTCTACTAATTCTCTCTTTTGTATGGAATCGTTCAACATTGGGTTATTAGCCACCAACGGATCCACATCTCGTACATATGGAGCTTTCCGTTTGAACTCTGATTTGATTGTTTTATTCTTAACAAACCTTGCAGAGGTTGACCCTTTGAAGTTTCCTCGCGATGACAACGACATCTACCGTTTTGATATAGGGTTGGTGACGTTGAGCGGTGCAGTTACTTCCTTTTGAAGTTTTGCATCAACTCGATTTGGAGAAGCGTTGAGAAAATACGCGTGTCAATAATCGCACGCGTGGTTATTTTTCACTTCCCAAATCGAGAGAGCTTCCAATGAGAGCGAATACTTAATCAGATGAGGTTGGAAGAGGGTGGGTTGAGAGTGGAGATTGGATTATGAAGCGTGATGTATTCAGTTATTCAGTTATTAGTACACATATTGTATTGAAATATTTGCTACATAGGCAATGGAATGAGTGGTCCGTAGGTATGTTTAATTGACTTGTAATGGATGGGATAGAGCGGAGGATACGATTCTTTCCTGAATTCTCTCTTCATTGTCACAGACCTCTCTTCTGGATGCTCGAGGTCCTCTGGAGGCACTCTCCTATGACATGTTCGTCAATTATCGAGTTCTCCATCGACTTTGGATCCTTTATCTCTTTCCTCTTTGTCACCCTACCGACTCATGAACAATATAATGGCACCTTGAACAATCAAAGAATAAACAAACAAGAATTGGATCCGAATTCTTCTTTGACTAATGGTGATGCTATTAGCAGTCCCAGTTACACCAATTGGCAATACCAAAAACTTTAATGATCTCATCAAAAATACAGCCAAATTGATAATAAGAATAAATACAATAGGGTAGTAAATTGTCCAGCCATTGCCAAAGGAATGCTTCCAGCACAATAAAATAATGATCAGGACATACTTGTAACCACTAAAACTGACCAAATCCCATAAAGAACTCTGAGTCAGACAGTTTAACAAATATAAACCAACCTTGAATATAGCAATATCTAATAATGAAAATGCTAAGGTTTGCGAAGCCAAGTAGCCAAAAACTTGAGGATGGAAATCACCTTTCAACCCTTGAAATGCTGCCCAGAGCAAAATGTATGTGATGAAGGACATTATTGGAATATACAAGTCGGGGGCATTGACATCGTAAATTGGGGGTGCAAACTGTGCATCTTGAGAGTCGACTGAGTGGGATGGATCAACGGTATTGGAGCCAGTGACTTCTCCAAGTGTGCTTCTCGTCCAATTCTTGTTATGATAAGGAAATACAATAAGTAGCACCTTTCTGAAGACATATGAGTTACTGACTCTGAAGTAGTACTTCAAGTCACCCGAGCCGGGTAAAAACGATCCAAAGTTCTGTTGTATGTATTGATTTGACGATTCGAATTGATTTTTGGCAAATTGGGAAGCAAGCGAGGCTGCTGGATCATTGAAGAAGCCCAGATATTGTTGACTTTGACCACCTTGGAATTGGCCTCCTTGGCCTTGGAACTGGCCTTGACCCTGGCCTTGAAATTGGCCTTGACCCTGACCTTGAAACTGGCCTTGGACTCCTGGACCTCCTTGGACACCGCCCTGTTGGTTGTACTGATTCTGTTGAAACGTTGGAAGTTGCGGCTGAGGATGACGCAAGTTCTGTGCTTGAGGCGATTGCTGGAACCCTCCAGTATTACTATAAGGATTATAACTAGCCATTACTGTCCACCACTCCTTTAATGCTCGTTCAATGGTACAGCCCTGATGTGCTGCTACTCGCCCTTTAATTTTTTATTTCGCTGTTCCATTTTCCAGACTCGACAGCCTTCCTGATTGGGAACATTGTTGGAACTGCACCTTCGATACAAACTTCGATCATAGGGCCCCTCCTTGAAAATATTGAATCGATCTTTAAGTTGCTGATCGCTTTGACTATAAATTCAATTGCATAGAAGCAACTTACGCTGGCAAGATTTATACATATAAAGAAGAGATTCAATTATTGAGCATTGTCCTTATCCTAAGTTATCCCTTCAATCGTTGTGTCCTCAATTCATTCAATATTGTCATTTCATAGAGACTTTATAATAGTTTCTATCTCATACGTCGATTGATAATACCCACTTCGCCTACTTGTCCCATTACTTCCATACGTCCCTAACTCACGCATTATGGTCTCCGGTAAAGTCTTGGTCGTCTCAAATAGACTACCAGTAACAATCAAAAGATCATCAGATGGTACCTACGAATACTCGATGTCCTCCGGAGGATTGGTCACCGCTCTACAAGGTTTGAAGAAATCAACGGAGTTCCAGTGGTTCGGTTGGCCAGGTTTGGAATTGCCTCAAGATGAACAAGCAAGAGTTAATAAAGACTTGCTGGACAAGTTCAAATGTACAGCTATCTTCTTGACTGACAATATTGCTGACTTGCACTATAATGGTTTTTCAAATAGTATCTTGTGGCCATTATTCCACTATCACCCAGGTGAAATGAACTTCGATGAATCTGCTTGGGCTGCTTACATCGAAGCAAACAGGGAGTTTGCCTTGAAGATTGCTGAACAGGTCGAAGACAATGACATGGTTTGGGTGCACGATTATCATCTTATGCTCTTACCTCAAATGTTAAGAGCTTTAATTGGTCATAAAAAGAACGTCAAGATTGGCTTTTTCTTACACACACCGTTTCCATCCTCAGAAATTTACAGAATCTTGCCCGTGAGAAAGGAAATCTTGGAAGGAGTCTTGAGTTGTAATTTGATCGGTTTCCATACTTACGATTATGCTAGACATTTCTTGTCGTCCGTTTCCAGAATTGTTTCTGATGTCAATACGTTACCCAACGGTATAGAATTCCAAGGCAGATCCATTAGCATTGGTGCTTTCCCTATTGGTATTGATGTTGATCTCTTTGTAGAAGGTTTGACAAAGGAACCAGTAATCGAGAGAATCAAGCAGTTGAAAGCTAAATTTGGCGATACAAAAGTAATTTGTGGAGTTGATAGATTGGATTATATCAAGGGTGTACCTCAGAAATTGCATGCTTTTGAAATCTTCTTGACTGAAAACCCAGAGTGGATCGGGAAGGTTATATTAGTTCAAGTTGCTGTGCCTTCAAGAGGTGACGTTGAAGAATATCAAAGTCTCAGAGCTACTGTGAATGAATTGGTCGGAAGAATAAATGGGAAATTTGGTACTGTCGAGTTTGTGCCTATCCATTATTTACATAAATCAATTCCGTTCAATGAATTGATCAGCTTGTATCACTTATCTGATGTTTGCCTTGTCAGTTCCACCAGAGATGGTATGAACTTGGTCAGTTACGAATACATTGCTTGTCAGCAAGAGAATAAGGGAGCTTTGATCTTATCTGAATTTGCTGGTGCTGCCCAGTCTTTGAATGGTGCTATTATTGTCAACCCATGGAACACAGAGGAATTGAGTGATGCCATAAAGGAGAGTTTGACATTACCAAAAGAAAAAAAGGATCTTAATTTCAACAAGTTGTTCACTTATATTTCGAAATACACTTCTGCTTTCTGGGGTGAGAGTTTTGTTAAAGAACTCTACAAATGTGATAGTGGGAACAACAGCATCAAGGATTGAAATGTATCTTGATCATATAAAGAAGGTGGTTTACTGAGTTTATTGATATAACAACTTAAATTCTCAAGTATATGAATTAAATTTAGTGAATAATTACTTCAAAAAACTGTTGTTCAGTTCTACCGAATGAATATGATGTAGATGCAATTAATGAATGAATATATAAGTGGTGAGAAGTAGTTACATTAAGAACCTAGACGTATGGTAATAGCACAGAAGATTTAGGCGAATTGAATATGGGTATCTTTCAAAGATCTTGAGGTGTGTGGAATAACGACGATTCGTTACTCAACATAATCAGGCGTCTGGTGGTCGACACCTAGGCTTGAAAATGTATGTGATTCTAAGTTTTCTTTGGTCAATGCATGGCCCGGAATAGTTTCCATCTCCTTGTTCTCCTTGTTGCTCTCTCTATCTTCATCTGGCGTCGTGGGTTTTATGTATTTTCTCGGGGTGCTAGCTGGTAATGCATAGTTAGCTCTTCCTGATATGCCTAACTCGTTAGGCAATTCAGCAGTTATAACCTGTGGCTTTATACCTAGCTTCGATAATAGTGAGTTATTCGAATAGAAATATGATGCAGCTGTATTCGTAGGCGTTGGTAGTATCATACTTTCGGAGTATAATGAGGAATCAGGCAAGTTTGATTTATGAGAATAAAAATGTCTTTCCTTCTTTGTTTCTTCCACAATTGTAGCAGGCGCTTCCTTTGGAGGAGTCTTCTTCTTATGCTTCTTTTGATTCGAGTTCTTCTCTTCTTCTTTGAAATGGTTAATGTCCTCTTCGAAGTTTCTTGCCGAACTAAATGCGGTCATTAAGTATGGCATTTCATCTGCGAGAGTTGTTTTGTGAAGCATGGTTGATGTAGAAAGAGATGATATCGAGTCCTTTCTGTGCAATCTAGGTGAAGATGGGTTATGCATGGGCGAGCTTAATTTTTGGCTATGACTGAGATTACTGTGGCCAAGAGTTGATTTCGTGATTGAATGTACCATTGCTCCACCTGGATGCGAAAATGAAGAGGAATAGAGCGAATTCGAACCATAATCAGAGTCGGAATAATCATAATCGTCGTCATCCACGTCCGAAGTTGGCGTGGCCAAGCTTTGCAGATTCATCTTAGGACTAGCAAAACGTGAAGAATTGGAACGGCGGTGTTGGAAGCTGGCACGAGGACGTGCAGTTGGAATTGGAGCGGGTTTCAGTTTGGCAGAATCAGTATTGACGGGAGAGACTTGCTCGCTACCCAAGTCAACAAAATCTTCATCTATGTCTTCTTCAAGCCCTTCTCTGATATCTTCTTTGTAATTATACACAGCTTGTTCTTTAGCCTTCTCCAACTTGAATGCATCAAACATTTTTTCCATATCATTTATCACAGCCAAACTCTCATACTTGGCCTCATTATCTTCTTGCTCAATCGAATTGTTGAGTTGTTTGAGTAAATTCACAATAAATGTTTTATATGTTAAAACTGTTAAATCTGACTCTTCGTCGGTCCCATTACTGGTTTGTAACATGACCTCTAGTTCTTTACCTATTGATATTAACTTGGCTTTCAGATATGCCACAGTCAAATTATCAACCACTTCGTTCTTCAACTTGATGCTTCGTAATAGCAAGGACGTTAACATGGTTCCACTGTCTGAAATATATTCAAGTGGGGTCAAAGTTCTAGAGGCTTTGGTTACCATATCTAAATCAATGGAAACTTTATTGACCTTCACGTTCAAGTCCTTACACGTTTCTAAGACCTTTGCAGCAATGCCGTTATTGAAAGTCTTTATGTCCAAGTCATTATCAACGTCATTGAAATGGGAATCACTATTATAATCCAAAGACAAGAACTCCCAACTCTTGAATACGAGCTTCAACTTCTCCAAGGTTTGCAATATGCCGAAACTAGACTGGCATAGTTTGCTTACTTTTCGCTCAGTCAACGGGAACCCATTGATTAACCTTATTAATTGAGTTGTCTTTGCCTTATCTTTGTTTAAATTGGGATCTTGGATCAACCGTATTATAGGGTCTTCATATTCTGAGTCTGACATGCTTTAAGTGGTTAGCGAATGTGCTCTTAAACGATTAATTTTGAAGGGTTGAACCTAACTTGAATAACTATTTCACTTCAACGGCTTGAGGTACGCCCCGATGCTTGAAGTGTGTTCGCTTGAACGTTTTGTAACGATTCCAATTGGAGAGAACAAGAGTGTCGCTCAATCCTGTAGTATATGGCTTCTTTGTGAACGAAAACTACGTCGAACGATTGCGGTACCTTCTGCTATGTCAAGAACGGGTTGAGATGCTTTTAGAACCACTCCACTGCTGTCACCGTGTGATTAAATCAGCTGGACTTAAGCGTATGTTTTTTTATGGTCAGTTCCAGAATCTGATGCTCGTTGTTTTCTTTGCTTCATTAGCTCAGTTTTGTGTGCAGGCAAAGCTGCAAATTTGATTCGAGGCATCTGGTGGTTTGTTGTTGTTGTTGGAGAAGGAGGAGGTGGTGGTGGATAATGAGGATGCCCTTAAAGATAAGTGTGTTTAGAGAGAAGTCTGTTTAGACAAAAGTCTGTTTAGAGAGAAGTTTGTTTAGAGATAAGTCTGTTTAGAGAGAAGTCTGTTTAGAGAGAAGTTTGTTTAGAGAGAAGTGTGTTGACAGAATTGAGAGACGAGTTGCCTGTAGTGAAAGATCATACATCTATTGCTATTATTTGTATATCTCTATTCATCTCCACTGTCTTAGTGGTCATATTAAATTGTAACTACTTTGGGCCTAGCGTATTCAGCGTGCTCCAGATCTCAATCTAGAGTATACTGATTATTCCGTGCATTGATTCGTTTTAGATTAGTAGGGTATGTTGAAGCCGGTGCTCTGACCACGGCAAAACAGGATATCTCTCTCTTCACGATTTCTTTCAGTTCCGCTTCTTCATCATCTCGTACCACTCCTCTATCGTCATATTAGGATGTATAGCAACGATTATTAACGTCATATTATCAAAACCAATCCCAGTAACATTATTAGCCATTAGAAGACAATCATGAAGCACAAATTCAACAATCTTGTTCAATTTCCATCCAGTTATTAACATCTCCCTCACAGTTGTAACCAACTTGCTATTGGTGTAACAGTCCCAAATCCCATCGCATGCAACACACATAAACTCCGGCTGAGGCGAATATTCATAATTCAAATCATACACCAAAGTATCTGGTTCTACGGTCACTTGGAACAATTCGGGAGGCAAGTGTATCAACGCTTCCTTTTTGGATCGTTGGTTTTCAATAATATACTTGTTCTTGGTGCTGTTCATGTATGGCGACTTGAACTTGAAATCACCGAACGCTCGTGATAATGCCAAAACTTCATTAATCCTGCTATTAAGAACGTACCCATTACTATTCTCTATTCTGATGCGTTCATTCATCAAAATTGGTTTATGGTCATAAGATAATGTCTTTGGCTTGCCATTAATCGACAATATACATCGAGAATCTCCGGTGTTCGCAACAATTATGAATCTGTTCCTAATCACCGTGGCAACTATAGCTGTGGAACCACAATTGATGAGATTGGGTAAATTCGATAAGTCATGATCCACTTTGAAAAATGCATCCTTGATGATGGTCATATATTCCTTCAAATCGTATTGCTTATTGTTCAATAGTCTGAATATGTGTTTTGGCAAGTGGTGGCCAAGGTACTCGGAGCATGTTGAACCTCCATGCCCATCAAAGACCCCAAAAACAGCAAGGGACTCGTCCTCGTTGATCTTGATATCATGGGAATCTTCCATGGTCATTCTGTACCCTTGCATTGTACCAACACAGTATGATAAGGTTTCATGGGACTTGTTGTCTATTGTTTTATCTTCCACTGGATGGGATAATAATTGACCCATAACGAGATCAATGTCACTTTTTCTGTTCCTTTGGAGGTTTGCCTAATTGTATGAGTTTCTTTGAGTATCACTTCTACGGCTTAGCTATTCGGCTCTACTGGCACTCTCGTATCTTGCTTATCTCTCTTGGCTATCTCTCCAACAAGGCAAGGTCAATCAATTGAACGTATTTGAAGGTGTATGCGCCTCAGGAATTTTCTTAAATCTTCCAATTACGTGAACCTAAGCTTCTTGAGTTACTTCTCGTGTGTTCTTTTTTGATTAATCCTTCTCTTAATCCTCCATAAGTCGATGTCTGTAGTTAATTTTTATATTTGATTTGAGTTAATTTTTTGGATCTTTAAACTTTTTGGTGTGGCACAGGCCTCTCTAGCAGCGAATATCGCTTAAAAGTTCAACAATATTTTGTGTGGGGGTTGTAGTAGTGAGGGAAGAAGGGAGCAGGAGGAAGGGAGATTCAGATGTAGGAGTGGGAACATCAGGGGTGGGAGCAGCAAGGGTGGGGAACCAGTTAGGCGACATGTTTGTGATAGGGTATATGCAGAGAACGAAGAGGGAACGGTCTGGTAGAGAGAAAAGGATGCAGATCGGTCGTTGATCGATAGTTTAGTAGGCAGCTGGTTGCTATGCGGTGGTTGTAGGAGTGGGAAGAGGTGTGAGAGGTGCGAGTGATGGGAAGAGGTGCGAGTGATGGGAAGAGGCGTGAGAGATGGGAAGAGGCGTGAGAGGCGTGAGAGATGGGAAGAGGCGTGAGAGGCGTGAAGCACATTGAAGAGTAGAGACATCCTCAAGAGTATGGACTACTTGCAAAGGGACAAGAAAAGATACGAAGAATGGTGACTTACTACTATCAATCTTGGTCGCTGCAACAGGAGTGATGTTCGATCCCTTCGAAGGCGTCACTTGACTTCTAACTGTGCATGTCTGTTCATTTCGGTTTCATCTATCGTTGCTTCGTTACTGCTACGTGTGCTCCTATTATAGACTCCGATACATATACCACTACTCCTATACATGTACCACTACTCGTATGCCCTCCTGTCCTCCCATACCATAGTTCACGGATGGTCGAATAGGGCATTACGTAATAATATTTATATGCAGTGCCTCGAAGGTCAGCAGAAGGAGCCCACTCAGATGTGTATTAGATGACGGTTTATGGCAATTGTGAATATGCCAATATGATTTAAATGGGGCTTATAGGTGTTAATGGTAGTAAAAGGTGGAAAAAAACAACACTTGAAGGTTAATTCGACTTGATTATGCCTTTAGATTGGTTGGAGATGCACACTAGATTATATGCCGACATGTAGTGCCCTCCTAGATTGGTATCGAGAATCGATAAAGATCCTGAAGGACGAGCAACCTCCAAGTGTTTGTTTGTTATACTTGATTTGAGCTGCAGAATCTCGAAATCGCTCAATTCCTTGCACATATGTTTGTACCTTTGCGGTTCCAACGAGATTAGGCTGCAAAATACTGAACTATTCAGGCACTAGAAATCTTTCCCAGTGCATAGAGACGAAACCACTCTAATGCATATACCGCGAATATACCCTGATTCCCTTGAAAATTCATAACAAGCATTCATGCATAAGAACAAGCTGAGAAGTCTTCAATGGATTGTTTACTTTACTGTGGAGGTGATAGAGCCGATACGAACCAGGGACTGCAATAAGAAAGTGCCAGCTGAACAATGCGACTGTTTCAGTTCCCCACTCTGCCAAACACCCACTGGTCACTATCTCCACTATCCTGTACACACCCGTGCCCATGACTTGACAGCTTCCCCAGAAATGGTTACGGTGAAAAAGGGGTCGTTTATTGGAACAACAGTGGCTCCTTCTAGTCAACCAGTGTACGCTTGGAGCATTCGAGACCAGCTAATTGAACTTCGGTGTCACCTGGTGCCAAGAACCTCACATCGCGAACCTCACATCGCAACACCATTCCAATGCATATCCCTGTCATTGATCGTCACTCGAAAGACGGTGACACCGACTACAAACCCCCTAGAGCCTTCCCAATAGGACCCTTCACCAGATACAAGAACAACCCGATCTTGAAGCCAAACCCAGACATCGAATTCGAAAGCGGCTACTTGTACAATGCAACTGCAATTGTCATCGATGACCAAGTCTTCCTCTTGTACCGAGCGCAGAATAAGGCAAAGCAATCTTCAATAGGACTTGCTTGGTCCACTGATGGGTTCAATTTCAAAAAGTATCATAAACCAATCTTACATGCAAGTGAGCCATGGGAATTGGGAGGAGGTTTAGAAGATCCCAGAATTGTAAGGGACCCTGTTTCTAAATTGTTCGTGGTTACTTACACAGCTTACGATTTACGCACGGCAAGGCTTTGCGTTGCTACGTCTGAAGACTTATTCAATTGGACCAAATATCCTCTGTTCGTGCCTGGAAATTGGCAAGATATCGCAGTCACTTGGAACAACCAGAACATCATCAGACATCAGTGGCTGAAATCAGGTGCTGTATTCACGGAGAAGAATAAAGATGATTTGTATTACATGATCTTTGGCGATTCCCACTTGCATTTGGCTCATTCGAAAGATTTGGTCAATTGGTCTGTTACCGGTGGTGATTACAATTGGAATAAGTTTACAGAACCAAAATACCCCCATGAGAACAAATTGATTGAATCAGGTCCTGCTCCCATCAAGTTGAAAAATGGGAAGAATCAATGGATTCTTTTCTACAATGCTAGTACCACGGGTGGTTTTGACTTGAAGAAGGACACTTACACTGTTAGTCAAATGTTAATTGACTATGATAATATCAAGTCTGGCCCGGTAGCTAGATTAGATGCCCCATTTTTGAAACCTCAAGCTAGAAATGAAATTGAGGGCCAGGTCAATAAAGTTGTCTTTTGCGAAGGGATCGTTCAGTTCAAGGCTCAATGGCTATTATACTTTGGTCAAGGTGATTCAGAGTTGGGTGTTGCTGTTGCACCAGTAGAACTGTGCTAGTTTTCTTTCCTTTTGCAACCATGTCATGAACTTGAATAACTCAATATCAAATACTTCATATCGTATTCATTTACTCGGTCTAAGTGGGTATACATGTTGAACAATGAGACCGTATTGGTCTTGACTGATCAACAGTGTGGTTGAAATTATTTTATTGAATGCATTCCAATTCATCAGAGAGTGGAATACTAAGCGAACATCTTCAGGGTGCATACCTTCTGACTATGATCTGCTTGAAGCACCAAAATTGAAGTCAAAATTATATGTTTCTATAGCATCTCTCTAGGATATCCACCCTTTCTGAATACCTGATAAAACCCCACTACTTACCTTTCTTCTCTCTTGTAATACAATCTAATATTACCAAAAATACATACATAATCTTCTATCCTCTATTTACCTTCCTCTTCTTCCCTTGCAATTTCCTCCTACCGACAATCTCCTTAATCATTAGCGACAACGAGATATTAATACCACTGGCACTATCAAGAGCAATAAAGCCGCAGTTCCAAAACTTGGCCATTTTGATCCCATTCTCTATAAACTTAGGTGAAGACAAGTTACTGTCAGAATGTGTGCATACGAGCCAAATTGGAGGTGGGCAATTCGCATCTGAAGGGTCAACAGGATTAGCCATGAGCTTTGTTTCAGTTCTAAGCTGCACTCGCAACTTTTCCAAGTTTCCTGAACTGGGTTCTGTCCATAGGCCCTTTAAAGCACTTTTAAGGGAGAATATATCTCTCTCCTTACCCTGTTCCCACTTGGCTATAAAAGTATTATATTCTTGCCATGCTTCATCGATGGCATGCTTCATTATAGAAAGTAAATCAAAGGCATCACCCAGTACACCCGATGGTAGTGCACAATTACCAGTCAGGCTCTGAGGTTGGCTAAAACTCACGTCAGATGGGGCAGGAGGAGTGTCTAAATTACTCAAAACATCATTGTACGAGGGAGGGTTGTGAGATGGCACTGAAGAATAGACGAAGAAATATCCATCGATGTTTCCATTCATTTCACTTGCACCGCTGGCAACAAGCAAAGGGTTTGCCAGAGTCTCTTGACGAGGCTCATCGGCCAAGTTATGTAAGACTTGTCTACCCAATTTAATGTAAATTGAAGCTTCTAAGAAGGGCACGATGTCGCTCGGGTTGAATCTCGGAGTATCTATCAATTCTACCAAAATCGGAGTTATGTGGGGAGGTTGATATTCTTTGCTATCCATTTCATCTCTGTACTGATACAGTTTATAGTATGCATTCTTCGAGACGATGGATACTTCGTCTGCTGATTGTTGTTGCAGTAATGGTACTGACTGATACAGCTGAGTATTATAAATGGACTGATACAACACAGGGCTTAATATTAGATTATCGATCTTTGCCAATTGTTTCGAAGTTTGATACTCGTTGCCCTCATCCAATATCAATCTACTCATGTAGTCATCTGGTAAGAAATTGTAAAGTATGGGGTTGATACGATTTGTAGGGTAATAGGTATCTCTAAATATGTCATAGACCAACTTCGATACAATTGAGGTCTTTCCTGATTTTGCGCCACCCAACAAAGCAATTCTGACAGGACTGGAGTCGTTTATTGGGCTTCTCAAGTCATTGGGTAGTATCTTCATCATAACCTTTGTCGTCAAGAAGAGGTAGAGTATATTCGTTCGATTTGTAGGTCAGAAAGTCTCGTTTGTCGCATTTCGTATTTTGGTTCTACGTTCAAAGTCGTTGCAACTGGAAAGCATCAGGGGAAAGAAGAGAAGGGAAGGATAATGGCGACAGATATAGGAGATAAGGTAGTAGTGCTACAAAAGAAAGTGCGTTCCAACGATTGTGTGAATCAATTGTGCAAAGAACGAATCAATAGCATCTTCGAAGCTTGTAAAGAACAATCAGACCTACCTATTACCCCAGTCAAAAATGAGAAGAAGGGACAAGACCTATTCAAGGATATCCATGGTGAAATACCGAAATGCTCTCCCATTGCTGTCAAATCTTTGGCCATACAGTTGAACAAGTTGAAGTTACTAAACATGAATATCAAGATTAACTCGCTTAACAGACTAATCCAAGTAGCAAAGAATAAGAATGACAGGGTGCAGCTAGAGGTTGAACAGGTGAAATCCAAGATTAGATCCTCCGATGTTGTATTGAAGGCTAAAGAGAATGTTGAAAAAGAATATGAATTGGTTAATGATAAGCTACTAAACCAAGTTAACGATATTAAAGACTTCAAAATCAGCCAAGTAGCTCAACACTCGACTAAATTGAAATTGAAGCATTTGAATAACCTTAAGGAGTTGTTATTCTCCAATTCGTCAATTAATAAGGAATTGTTATTCTACAGCCAACCAATTCTACCGTTGAGTAAGTTCTTGACTACCAACATCATACTGATCAACCAATTCCTTGAGAATGTAATTACATTACAATACCAATTGCATAAGATATTCAATTTTAGATTACCGTATCTAGTTGAACTCACCAATTATCTACCAAGCTTCGAGTTCTTCAATTTGATTAAGGAGAAGGAATTGAAGATGTTTGGGAAAGAAGAGGACGAAGAACACAATGAACCTGTATCAACACCGGTTGTTGATAATGAAAGAATAATTAAATTGGGTAATATGATAAAATTACCATTATCTTCAAAGACAATCAATAACCAACGCAGGTTAAGTCTAGTGAAACAAGAATCATCCTCAAGACTGGGAACACCTCCTAGAGAGCTGAAAGACGGGGCGTTGTCGAGTCTGCCTCCAGTGATATCACAGTCGAATAAGAAAATGATAATCATTCCTCATAAATTTTTAAACAAGCCATTCAACAAGCTATCTATTAAGGAATTCCTCAAGTTTTTACTTGTCGTTGTCAAGATACTAGTTAATTTCAAGGTATTCTTTGTTTTGAACCAGCAAGACGATTACAACATCGATACGTTTTATGACTTTGATGTTATATTGCATAGATTGTATTATTTGAACATCAAGCCCAACACATCTGTGGTTATGCCTTCAGATGATAATCTTAAGATGTCCATGGAACAGGTGTATAGTCGACTTATTAATGAAGACATGCTGGTTCCTTCGTCATTAAGGGATTTGAATGTTAGTTCGTTGATTGAGAATCAAGTCAAGTTCAAGATGAACGAATGGGATGTAGTGAGCAAGCACATGTGAGTGGTTAATAGAGATGATAAGGGTTGACGAGAGGGGGGCTAGAGAAACTTATGGTGGAGACGATTGAAACAGGATACACAAGAAGAATAACAATAATAATAAAAGGTGATGGTAATGATAGTAAATGTAATAATGTTCAAATAAGCCTATCTACAATTTTCAATGACCATTAGGTGCTCACAGTACTGAGCACTCCATTTAAACTATTTCACTATTTCCCTCTTGCCACTCTTCAGGTCTATGCCATGAAACGTCCCTTCACTCTCAATGCCTTCTCTTCTCTATCTGACAACACCTATTTGGCATACTCTAACCATGAGTTCGCCCGTGTCAGTCTCAACGCCTCCCACTTCTGCTTCTACTCTGAAGAACCCACAATCCCTCCTTCTACCTAACACCTCCCTCCTTCTGTCCAGATCTTTCTCTCGCCTTTACCTCCATCGCCACCTTCAATAACTCAACCTCCAGTACCTCCATCTCCAATACCTCCAATAATTACACAATATTCGTAATCCACTTATCAATGCGTAAATTACAAAACATTAGCGTAATACTCATCCCTAATCAATTCGTTCAATCTAATTTCGAGCAATTTGGACAATTGGGCAACAGCCCCTGGAGAATAAAAAACTTATCAAATTTGATAAGTTGGTGAGTTTTAGGACAACGAGTTTGTATTAGGTATCAATCAATTAAAGATGTCGCTTTCTGATAAGGAATTGTTCGAATTGAACAAGAAGGCCGTCACCGAAGGGTTCAAGATCAAGCCAAGAATCAACTACAATACCGTCGGTGGTGTCAATGGTCCATTGGTCATTTTAGATAATGTTAAGTTCCCACGTTTCAATGAAATCGTGAACTTAACCTTGCCCGATGGTACGATAAGACAAGGTCAAGTATTGGAAGTAAAGGGCACCAAGGCCATTGTTCAAGTTTTCGAAGGTACTTCTGGAATTGATGTCAAGAAGACCAGAGTCGAGTTCACTGGCCAGAATTTGAAAATTCCAGTTTCTGAAGATATGTTGGGTAGAATCTTCGATGGTTCCGGTAGACCAATCGATAAGGGTCCAAAGATCTTTGCCGAAGACTACTTGGATATCAACGGTTCTCCAATTAACCCATACGCTCGTATTTATCCCGAAGAAATGATTTCCACTGGTGTATCTGCAATTGATACCATGAACTCCATTGCCAGAGGTCAAAAGATCCCTATTTTCTCTGCATCTGGTTTGCCACACAATGAAATCGCTGCTCAAATTTGTAGACAAGCCGGTTTGGTTAGACCAACCAAGGATGTTCACGATGGTCATGAAGAGAATTTCTCAATTGTTTTCGCTGCCATGGGTGTGAACTTAGAAACCTCCAGATTCTTCAAGCAAGATTTCGAAGAAAACGGATCCTTAGAAAGAACTTCTCTTTTCTTGAACTTAGCAAACGATCCTACCATTGAAAGAATCATTACTCCACGTTTGGCTTTGACTACTGCTGAATACTTGGCTTATCAAACCGAAAGACACGTCTTGACAATTTTGACCGATATGTCTTCTTATGCCGATGCATTGAGAGAAGTTTCTGCCGCTAGAGAAGAAGTGCCTGGTAGAAGAGGTTACCCAGGTTATATGTACACAGATTTGTCCACCATTTATGAAAGAGCTGGTAGAGTCGAAGGTAGAAACGGTTCGATTACTCAAATTCCTATCTTAACTATGCCTAACGATGATATCACCCATCCTATTCCAGATTTGACCGGTTATATTACTGAAGGTCAAATTTCCATCGATAGACAGTTGCACAATAGAGGTATTTACCCACCAATCAATGTGTTGCCATCTTTGTCTCGTTTGATGAAGTCCGCCATTGGTGAAGGTATGACTAGAAAGGACCACGGTGATGTTTCCAACCAGTTGTATGCTAAATATGCCATTGGTAGAGATGCTGCTGCCATGAAGGCTGTTGTTGGTGAAGAAGCACTTTCAACTGAAGATAAATTATCCTTGGAATTCTTGGAAAAGTTCGAAAAGAACTTCATCGCTCAAGGTGCCTATGAAAATAGATCCATTTTCGAGTCTTTGGATCAAGCATGGTCTTTGTTGAGAATCTATCCAAAAGAATTATTGAACAGAATTAGTCCTAAGATTTTGAACGAATTCTACGAAAGAGAAAGAGAAGTCGAAGACGAAGAAGAAGAAGATGCTGACAAGTCCCATGACTTGATCGATGCTTGAACAAACAGGAAGAGTCAGTAACCAAACAATAAAACATTTGAATAATTTCAATTCATTCCCTCCATACATTTAGAAAATTAAGAAGATGAAAAGTCGCTAATTGTTTTTGATTCATTCTTTATTTTTACCCACTACTTATAATATTTTATTGGTTTACTGTCTATTTCAAGTTCCCCTTCCTTCACTCTTTATTTCTTTAACTTGAATTCCAATTAAAATAAAACTAACATTTTCATAAAAAAATGTTCCCATTGAGGTTAAGATTGTAGTTTACTTTGTAGGGTGCCCTAATCTTTGTATTTCACAGTAAAGTATACTCGGGCTGCGCAGACATTCGGTAAATTTCGGCCTTTCGAGATTGTTTGAACCTAAAACGTCTTGACTGTGCTCAAACACCCGAAATTCGTTTGGCACTAACTCCTATTGGTAAACACAACTGGCTGGCATATTTAATCGTCAGGCTGAATTATTCGCAACCTAATCTGCTTTGCATGATGTAAAAGAAAAGGCAACTTTAAGAGAAAGAAAAAGCCTGCGTAGCGTAATGGTTAACGCGTTTGACTTCTAATCAAAAGATTCCGAGTTCGACTCTCGGCGTGGGTTTAGCGTTGTAACAACAACTAGAGTTGTCTTGATATTTTTTTGAACTTCGTACCCTTCATCATATAGTCATATCTTAGGCCATCTGCATGAGGTCTATCCTCCCAGAAACTTAGTTTTAAGTTGACTAATCTTATGAATATGCATTGGCTGTAATATTAATATCTATAAACTGAGTAAAAGAACTAAAGTGTTTGTGTTTTTGTGGATTGTAACTATCAAGAAACTTAGGCTTGCTGTTCTCTCTTGACGTTACCAATGTAGTTGATGGCAGAACCAGCCTTGAAAAATTCAACCTGATCCTTAGACATGGTGTGCTTACACAAGAACTCAAACTCAGAACCGTCAGACTTCTTGGTAACCTTCATTCTTAAGGTTCCACCATTGTCACCGTTCTTGGTAATCATATCTTTCAAGTCGACAGTAGTTAACAAGTCACCAGAAGAGATTTTATCATAATCAGCCTCATCAGCAAATGTTAATGGTAACATACCCTGTTTTTTCAAGTTAGTTTCGTGAATTCTAGCAAATGATTTGACTAAGATGATGGTACCTCCGAGGAATCTTGGAGATAAGGCTGCGTGTTCTCTAGCAGAACCTTCACCGTAATTGTGTTCGGCAACCACATTCCATGCTCTGCCATCTTGCTTCCACTTGATCATCAATTCAGGGATTCCATATTGGTCACCATTCAAGTCGTAGGCTTTGTTGACTTCTCCGGTTTCCTTATTCACAGCACCAATTAAGGTGTTGTTGGAAATGTTTTCTAAGTGACCTTTGTATTTTAACCAGGCCCCAGCAGCAGAGATATGATCAGTGGTACATTTGCCTTCAACCTTCAATAAAACGTTGGTGGATAATTCTTCGCCAGACCATGCTTCAAATGGATCTAATAATTGTAATCTGTCAGAATCAGGAGAGACACTGATAGCTACTTCTGGGTGAGGTTGTGGGTTCAAAACAGGATAGAATTCTTCTCTACCCTTGATGAAACCGGCACCTGGTAACTCTTCACCAACTGGTGGAGAGAACTTGAAAGATTCCCCATTTTCCAACAAGATAGAGTCGGTAACTGGGTTGAAGTTCATGTCACCAGAGTAGATCATCGCGGTAACAACGTCTGGAGAAGTCAAGAAATTCATGGTATTTCTGTTACCATCGTTTCTTGCTCTGAAGTTTCTGTTGAATGAAGTGAAAATAGCATTGAAGTCGGTGGAATCCTTGGAGACGTCAGTTCTATCCCATTGTCCAATACAAGGGCCACAGGCATTTGCTAAAACGATAGCACCGTTATCCTCAAAAGTTTCGATTAAACCATCTCTTTCGATAGTGGCTCTAATTTGTTCAGAACCTGGGGTAACAAAGAAAGGAATTTTTGGCTTTAAACCAGCTTGTTCAGCTTGTTTAATAAGTGACACAGCACGGGACATATCTTGATAAGAAGAATTGGTACACGAACCAATCAACCCAGCAGAAACCTTTTCAGGCCATCCTTCGGTCTTGGCAGTTTCACCGAAGAGAGAAACTGGGGTAGATAAATCTGGAGTAAATGGACCATTGATATGAGGTTCCAAGTCAGAAAGGTTAATTTCTATCACCTTATCGTATTGAGCACCCTTGTCGGCTGCGAAAAAGTTGTGTTCTTTAGAGACTTGTTCAATCAATTGTGCAATTGGAGCTCTACCTGTTTCGACTAAATATCTCTTGTGTGCATCTTGCAATGGGAAGGTTGATGTTGTAGCACCAATTTCGGCACCCATATTACAGATAGTTGCCATTCCAGTACAAGACAAGGACTCAACACCTTCGCCAAAGTATTCCACAATGTAACCAGTACCACCTCTAACAGTTAAAACACCAGCCAACTTGGTAATGACATCCTTTGGAGATGCCCAGCCAGATAAATGTCCAGTTAATTTGACACCCAACACCTTAGGAGCTTTCAACTCCCATGGAGTACCAGTCAATGCATCTACGGCATCAGCACCACCGACACCGATGGCTATGGCACCTAAACCACCAGCATTAGGAGTGTGAGAATCAGTACCTAACATCATTAAACCTGGAACAGAAAAGTTTTCCAAAACAATCTGGTGAATGATACCGGAACCGGGACCCCAGAATTGAATGCCGTACTTTTCACCACACAGTTGTAAAAAGTCGAAGACTTCCTTGTTTGTAGAGATAGACTTGGTCAAATCATTGTCTGCACCGTCTTTACCTACAATCAAGTGATCACAATGAATGGAAGCTGGAACTGAAGTGGAAGGCATACCACAGGTCATGAATTGTAACAAGGCCATTTGAGCAGAAGCATCTTGCATAGCCACTCTATCTGGGTTCAATTTCAAGTATTGTTCACCTCTAATATTGGAGACTTTTCCCTTGGAGCTCGATAAGCCTTCTTCAGGGTCAACCAAATGCGAATACAAGATCTTTTCAGCCAAAGTCAAAGGTTCCTTATCGAGGATCTTATTCACCGTAGCCAAGTTTTTGATCAACTTAGCATATGGTGGGGTTCTGCTTTGGTATTCCGCAGCAATCTGGTACTGATTGGAAGCTGCTGTGGCAAGTGATCTAGCACCACTGACGGCCCTTTGGATGTTACTTCTAGCAGATAACATGTTCAGGTATACAATATAACGATTCTGTCGACGACTCTCTTAACAAGTTTTAGATATTTTCACTTCTAGAAGGTGATGCAGGATCTCCAGTTTATATAATGAAGTTCATGTGAAAAATCGGGTCTCTAAGCGTTTTTTCTTCTTTGCTGATTTCTTTCGCTGCTTTGACCAATGATCGTTTTACTAGATTGGATTACAGTGGGTGCTAATCCTTCGATATGACTCAGAGAGCCCGCGCCGTACAAATCTTGGGTGACTGCATGCATTCAATCACTTATCATCACGTTTTGTATGTGTCATCGCGGTAGTGTGTGATTGAGCTCTTGTGGTAGTGCGAATATGATGGGATGTGGGGGGATGGGATGCGGTGGGGAGGTAAAGTTGGTGCTCAGTATCAATTTGGCAGAGTATCGTAGGTAGAGACCAGTGGGTAGAGACTGGCGTAGTGTGACAAGTGTAGTGTGACTAGTGTAGTTTAACTAGTGTCGTGTGACTAGTGTAGTGTGACTAGTTTAGTGTGACTAGTATGCGGCAGGACTAGTGAGTCTTGTGAGTATTGTAATTCATAGGTATCATTGACAAGGGTTGGTTGGCGTCTTTAATGAGGTTGCATTGTATCGTCTGTAACTCCATGGGAATCAATAGACCCTTCAGTACAGTTGTGTGGATGAAAAATTGTGGTATCATATGCCATTGTATGTGAGCACAGCTCTTCTGTGTTGACGTCAAAACAGTGGGACTGTTCTCATTCAAGATGAAACTTTCTTCCAGTTATTGAGACTATTGGCCACTTTATTCCAAGAATAGGTGTGCTCACATTGGCTATCGAATGGATAGGTCATGTAGATCAACCGTACCGATAAAATTGTATTGAGTACAGCTGCTTTTCATTGGTACGGCATCTTCAAACAACCCTCGCTTCAAGAGGTGTCAGACTAAGGATGGGAAAGAAGTATCATCTACCATAAAATATAGCGTATCAGACCGTTATATCAGTCTACCAAGCACAACATCAGTTAGCCACTCAACCAAACAACACCAGATGACCATCCACAAGGCAAGCCATCTCAGCTCAGCTGAAAGGCCTATTCAAGGACAAATAAGCTCTTGAATGCCCGCGTATCAATAACACGTCTACATTCCAAAGGCTAAAGAAAACGGTTACACATTTATAAGTTCAAGAGTCATTTCTAGGCAGATCTTAAAGCTGCAAAAAGTCTCGATTTGGATGATTACGTCATGGAGGAAATTGCTGCAACATCGCTGGATGATAAGAACGAAGGCATATCGACGAAGAGGCATATCGAGGAAGACGTATTACGTATTTCAATGATGGGAAACGATTAGTAAGAGATTTATGTAGCATGAAACTTAATGAAGTAGTTGGTTGGTGCGCATGTACATCCAGTTTAAGTGTTGTTGAAGAGCATGGTGACCCTTACAATTATTCTATTATCCAATGTGTATTAGTTATTCAAGAAATAGCATGGTGAAAGAAAGTGAATGGACGGGAAGGTAAGCTTCAAGATAGGATTAATATGGGTATATTAGTTCAATTAGCACTCGTAAAGTTATCGTTTCGGGAAATACTCGAGAGATCGCGCCTCCATGTTAACTTAGATTCACAAATATCACAGCTTGACAACAAAGTCTAGTTGGTCTCAAAACGACTCACAAACGTCTCCGAAACAACATTTAATATGTCAAGTTTGTATCAATGAAAAGGTAAACATTTGATTCAGATGTGAGAACGGGTGTTAAATTGCACATCTTGGATAACAAGACTAATCATAGTCCTTAGTTGGCACCGTATTGCATTTAGAGAGCTCGTAGGTTAATCTCACCCAATGATATCCTAGCTCTCCCATTTTGAGAACTCCCAGTTCTACCGTTTCCATCCCCTCGTATACTATCTTACTTCTTAGATATCTCACTCAAATCCCATAATACAATTATACAAGTCCCTTGTATGCTCTCTTCACCCAACCACAGTCTCTAACGTTATTATCCCCGGCATCAACTTTCCAATTTGTTGCGGCATCATCATATCTGGATGAGATTTCACCAGCTGGCTTGGAGATACAGATATAACGTCCCTTTGGCAAAACACATCTCAACTGCGATGAAGGGTATGGGCAGGGACAGTGCTGTGGCCCATCAACACATATTCCGGTGTCTGTACATAAGTAACGTTGGCATCTTGTGTTGAGTGTGATGTCCTCGAACTCTTTTGGGGTATCGAGCCTTCCATCTGGTTGGTTCTGTTGTTGGTGCCCACCAAAGCCAGGGTTGAAAAAGTTGAAAAAATCGGCTGAAACAAGTGTGAGTGATAACAAGAACGTAATAAGTATCGAAATCATGGTGGAATTAGCCTTCAATTAGTTATAGAATGGGATACTTTAAATACACGTACTCATTTTTCAAACACGATTTTCAACTACGAATCGGCGCTACCAAATTCTGATGGTGGGCTTGCAAGCAGTGTGGAAAGGTAGGCACACTTCTGGTCTGTATATTTTAGCTACTCTAAGTACTATATCTTAGTTAAGTTCTAAGTGCTTCTCTTCGAACAAGTACAAGACTACTGCCCTCCTTTCTTTTATGGTCAAGCTCAAGAAATCATTGATTAAGCACTTGACGGCATTCTCAGAATGGTCGCCAAATAATTGGTTGAAGACCAAGCTTAATACTTGGAGAAGAATCACGATGGTGAGCAAAAGAATAGTAACTATCATTGCGTCTGAAACATCTGACTCCTGTGGAGGTCTATTATTCGATTTAACACAAAGGCAGCCTTCATAACCTTCTTCTTCTTTGCCTAAACAGTACCAGCCAGGGACTTCCTTTAAGTTGGCTTTACAGCTGGGGTACGTGGCAACGTCACGTTTGGGAACATCAGAAACATTACTGGTTTCCGAGATTGAGTCTTTGACTTCAACACCAATTCTGAAGCAGCATTTCAGGTTGATCTCTTTCTCTCTACTCATTTGGGCTTTCTGTTGAAGATGCAAGCAGGAAAAGAATGGCTGCAAATTGAAATTATAATAAGGCAGTAGTCAAATGGCTGCAAAAAAAATTATGAAACCTTTGAATTGGTACATAAATATACAAGAAAAGGAAATATCGTTTCCTAACACTTACTCTCCAAAGCAAATCATTATCATATATTAAATAGTATTATACTAAGCCCGAAGCCCTATGAAGTGACTTTCCCATTTATACCTTCATGCTAACTATTTTGGCTTCTGAGCGAGGCATAACTATCCTCAACCTCCATCTGTACCTCTTCTAATGCCCTCAGCTCAGATCTCACTGCCAAGAAGCATATCATCCCGTTTATAACACCTGTGATTCCAATCACAGTACTTAAAAACATTAATAACACTCCGATCCATGGGACGATTCCTGCAGTCAATCCGACAGTTATGTGAAGTGCTATGACAACAATAATCGATGTACAGAAATGATACTTTCTCCAAGTAGCTTGGAATGGTATAGTGTTCTTCCTATAAACAGCTAGTTCCAAAAGCAATTCCTTGTATACCTCTTCCCTGTCCTTTGGATGGTTTACTGCTGCTGGCTCGTCAAGACGCTTGACTACCAATTCTGTTGAGTACCCGAAGTGATCAGAATATGAGCAATTCAATGGCGCAGGCAAGGTTTCTGTGAAACAGACTGCGGAAGAAACGGCTTTGATATTGTTAATGTCAATCAAGGCGTAGTCCAACCGGCACGCTTCCCACGATTCTCTATGAGCTCTCCAGGTGTTCAATCTCGAATCACAGGTGATTCCACCCAAGAATATTTGCTCTCTTGCGGATAACTGAGCAATTTCTTGGTTGGTGTAAATCTTGTCGTCTTCAGAATGACTGTTGATCCAAGAATCAACAAGTCCAGCTTCTACCGTAAATAATTTATATGGCAACGAGCCCGGTTTCGAATTCAAGTCTCCTACTTGAACCACTGCATATCCAGCTTTCTTCAACATTTTAATGATCTTTGCGAAATCCCACGCTTGGCAAGCTCTATGGCAAGCATAGGCTGCATCACCCGTCTGCGCATACGGAGCATGCATATGGGAGTTCAATATAGCAATTGGCATGGCCCCTTCTTCATGTGGTTTCAAACAAGTCACAGCTATGCTTTTACCAACTAACCAATCACCTCTGAAAAAGGCAGATGCTCTTCCATTAATAGGGAAACGATACAAGAAGGTTTCTTCAATTGGAATCTTCGAAATTATGGCCAAGCCAGGGCCTGTGAGAATGCCTGACTTGAATATTCTTCTATAAGGAAAGATATGGCTGACACATTCGTCTAAGTAAATCCAATCTTCTTCACACCACACCTCCTGTAATGCAACCACATCGAACTCTTCATTTGCGTTAGACGGGTTAGCCAACCTGTGCGCTATGGCACTGAGTCTTTCTTTTCTAAGTTTCGAAACGTATTTCAACCCCCAAGTGTTGAAGGTCAACAATTTGATCGATTTCTCTCCCGAATTCATCTCAATCAATGGTCTACCAATCATTTGAACGAGTTGCACGGGTGGCTACTAAGTGACTTTGCCATGTCACTTTTGAGAATGCATGTCACTTTCGAGACGCGGTTTATGTCGTAAAAATCTCCAGAAAGTGAATAACAAATGAAATGAAATGAACACTAGCGAACTGTTACAACTACTGGCAGAAGCAACAATGTCAGCTATTGAAGAGTTCGAGCAACTCAAGCATCAAATGAAGGTATTTCAAAATAACCTTGAAAAACAGCTAAATGAAAAGAGGTTCAACTTAATGGGAAAGAAGCAAGATTACATCATAAAGATCAATGAATTGAAGACCCAGGAATCAAGGCTACAAGGTAAGATATCTTCCCTACAACAGAAAGAACTGAAGTCAAAGGAAGTATTCAAACAATCTATTGAATCCTTGGAGCAACAAAGGGCAAAGGTTAACGAGCTCAACAACAAGCAATCTGAGTTAATCCAGTATAAGAATGAACTTCAATCGCAAATAAGTCAGTTGAATGAACATATTGAGTCTTCATCCAAGGAGTTCAGCCAAATTGAAAAGAACTTACTTACTCAAATAAAGAAAGATCACCCAGAATTAATTAAGTTCGAACAATACCTAGGGTTAAAAATCGTTGCTGTTTCTGTTGATTTGATAAGGTTCATCTTCATAAATATTGATCCCAATGACTTCGATAGACAATTTTCAATTGATTTGGATGTCAGCTCGGAATTATACAAGATTGAGGATTCAAGTCCTAAGTTGGAACTGGATATTGTGGGCTTGTTGCAAGATGAATTCAATACCCATAAAGAGTTGGTACGCTTTTTGAAGACAGCGAGGAATCTATTTAGAGATTTGGTGTGAGGAAGAAAGAAACGAGAGAAATTGGTTCAGTCTCAATGGACATTTATTCAAGGAGTTCCTATTAATCTAGCAAACGTGCTGGATGCAAAGGTTTGTCAGAAAGCATATATATCTTCACTATTTTGCATCTACCAGCTGTTCGTTTATATTCTACTTTTGTTCAACAAGTCAGATTCAATGATGGATTCCAAGACAAATAGGAAGGTTGCCTTTAACATGAACTGAACGTTCAATCAAGTTCTTTTTCATTTGCCATATTTCATTATCTCCACCGGCGCAGAGATTCTGTTCTGGTCGGACTTACGTCACACAACGTTGCACATTCGATTGTTAAAGAATATACTTTTTTAACTGGGTCAATGAGCCACATTGAAAGGCAATTTCCAAATCACTTAAAGGTCAGAAAATTACCACATAGGGTACATTAGTAGGCAAATCTACCAAATGGCCATAATTACGAAGACACTCGCTGAAGTTAATTCATATAATTGAAATAACTTCTATAGACAATTCCAAACAATCCAAGTCTTTATTATTTATCTCTTGTGATCAACCTAATACCTATATCCTGTTCCTTCTTATGGTGGTTCCTCTGAAACTAAGTGTCGTGTTGAGCAGACATATTTTGTCTTCGCTGGGTTCCAAAGAGAAGCAAGGATTGGTCTCCATTGCTGGGTTCCAAAGAGAAGCAAGGATTGGTCTCCATTGCTGGGTTCAATGGATATCCCTCATGGTTTCGTGGTGCCACTCCGTAACTTGGAGTAGCAAGCTAGCTCGTTAACGACCTCAAGAAACTCAGCATGCACAGTTCTGCGTATGTGGGGGGTTTCTTGTAAGCTGGTAGTGGATATGCTGGATGGGAGTGATCTGGTTTGACAATACCTTCCGTTTCAGTAAAATTGTTCTGTTCATTCTAAGCGGGAATAGAATGTTCTCTGCCATTAAGCGATTCATTTCAGTCTTCCTTTTATTAATTCTTGACAAACACACCAATAGAGAAAGAAGAACAAGAGAAATCAGAACACCCACGAAAACACGCAGAATATTAGCATCGCCATTGGGAACCCCGTTGCGGTGAGGATGTATTTGTTTGGGATCAAGTGAGCAGACGAATGATAATTTATATTCCCTTTTATCTCGTATGCTGTAGATTGTTAGACTTTCCAACATGTTTATGTTGGGTGCAAACTAGGCCAAATGAGTGCAACTATAAAAGTCAGCCAGTAAACGGTGCAATACTGTGCATGAACACTCTGCTTTTGCTACTGGGGGTTGTTTGTTGTATGATCTAAGTGCATTGAAATTATAGTGCAGTTTTCAATAACTAGAAGTCAAGATTATGTATGTGCAAATGTGAAAAGATTTATAAACGTTAACAGGTCATTTGGTCGAGTTGTCCAGTGGCAATTGTAGTATCTAACGTATTCACTCAGTCAAGGAGTTCAACCTCTGGATCACAGGAAACCCTTCAACTAAGTGCATAGCTAACCACTTTGCCTTTACAATAGTTGGAGCTCTGTACTTCTTCAATATTGGAAGAGAGAATAAGAGGATTTCAAGGAAATGGATGGTGTAAGTGCAAATGAACACATTCAAAGCGTACTTCTCGTATAACTTGTAGAAGTGAGGAACACCCAGTGGGGTGAATTTGGCCAATGGGATATACTTCAACATGAGTCTAATCGTAGAGTCACTCAGTAACACGGACCTGACCAAAGCTGGATCATATGCATTCATAGCCAAGAATGCGAATACTGGATACATGAAAGCACTGTTGAAAGGACCAGTGGAAGGGCCGGTGACTTTGGTAATTTGTTTGCTGGCGTAGCCTTGCCTGGCAGCACTATATTTGGCCATTGCAATCAATTTATCCTTAAGATCACCAAGCTCCTTAACCTCAACTGCTTCATCTTCTGGGGCGTCTGTCCAGTTCAAACTGAAGGTTCTCAAGATGGAAACTGAGTTCTTTAAGATGTACTGTAAGACAAGTTTGGTTTCATCGATTTCGATAATCTGGACAGAAGTCGGATCAAATTCAGCCGATGGAATCTTAGCATATTCAACTAAGTAGTCGCCCAATGATAACTGGTGATCAGCATTCATGTGGCCAATGATTCTGGCAGTTCTTTCAGACATTCTAATTCGTTGGTCGTGGTTTCTAGTGGGGTGCTTTGATAGTCAATTGAATGAAGTCAAACGTTTGGATAATTTGCGTTATTTTGTCAAACTGTGTTCTCTACCAAGCTGAATACACAAAATATTCTAGGCTTATTAAATGAATGCAACTGGCTGAAAACGCTCCTTGGTGGCGTCGTTGAAAGGGCCGTACGTGTGGGTTATTAGGAATGTGTCTAATTGGCTCATAGGCTCATTAAGGCATGGATACTTTCCTACTCACTAAACTACATAATTGAGTCCTTCAAGTCTAGCAAGCTTGTCAATGCTGGCCTAGACTGCAGTAGCTTTACAGGCATCAGTTCGATGCCTGTCCTCTGGTCTTTGGCATATTCAGGTCTTTGTTTTGCTTGGTGCATGTCCACAGTGCAACTGTATCACGATCAGTATGTCATGTTCATAGCCTGTTGATTACGATTGTAGTACCAATGGTTTATGAACTAAAATTCTAACCTACCAAAATCAATCCTAAAGTTACAAATGCTCTCACTACTTCTTCGACCATCTTCATCTTCATCTTCATATTCATATTCATATTCATATTCATATTCATATTCATAACTATTTCCTACTCCTCTTAACATCGTTCGTATCGTTGCTGGTATCAACAGAACGTTTCTTGTTATCTTCGTCACCGTTGTCAGCAGACTTTTTCTTGCTCTCTTCATCGTCACTCAAATCCAACTCTTCCCCCTCTGAACTGTCGTTTTCGTCTTCACTTTCCTCTTCTTGTTCATTCTGCAAAGCTACAACGTAGTATTTTATGGCATTCAAGAACAAATCATCAATGATCAATCTCGTTAATTCTTCCCCATTTCTGAACTCCTTGCCGGGCTTTTCCCCTGTCCATGCAAACCAAGAAAAGAAGGACTTCATTCCCAATCTATAATTCTTTTTGTCGTCTTTTGATAATTCTGTTTTGGCTTGCTTGACCTTGTCTTTAATTGCTCTGGGGTTGGTATGCTTTAACTCTGAAGGCCATTTTACCTCAACAGGTTTTGAGATGATCTTTTCCTCTCCATCCTCAATAATAACTTGGAAGTCCTTGGTAACTTCTTGGGCTTCTACGAGTCCTTGTGTATTATCAAACGTGAAAGTTATTGAAAAATCTTTGAAATGTTCAAGGTTGTCATCAACGTTATCGTCTTGAGCAATTTTGTATTGTACGTTGATGTTGCCAATCGATTCCAAATACTTCAAGTCTTCAAGTCCAATATACTCAGCGAATTCATCGTTCTCTGCCAACACAATGTACCAAAACTTGGGGATCTGTCCCAACACCTTGCTTCTAGACTTGTAGATAGCACTTGTTTTCTTCAACCTATAGATCTCGCAATCTCTTTCAGCAACTCCCATTTCCGTTTCCAAATCAGCCAATGCATCCAAACTGCGTTGGAGCTTATTGGAATCTTCTTGGCTCATGATTCTGTTGGTTCTAACGATTTGACGATGAGCTTCGAGTTTACGTTTTCCACACTAAAATTTGGGACAGACTCGCGATCGATTCGCTGTGGTCCCCCACAAATCAAGTTGAACAAACAGATCAAGGAAAATGCCAACTGCTTAAAAGGATTCGAATCGTCCTTTAATTGAATTTAGACTTATCCAATCGCCCATAAGAAACACACTTAGTGCATCACAGTCCGAAGACCCTTCCATCCCTATAGAAATACGCTAATAAAGCTTCAAGTCCGTGCCTTAGAAGACGTCAAATCAAAACATCTAATGGAAACTGCAAACGACGTTATCTCAAGAGTTTTGCTCACAATTGATAAATACAAAGGAAGCTTAGCCCACTTGAAGGCTGCGGTTGTTGATGACGAATATAATGATAAGCGGTGTCTGCATTTCTCACGTTCCCTTGTTTGGAAAGTTGTCCTAATCACTGATAGCTTGAAGATTCAGCAATGGGATACGGCTTTGCAGAGGACAAGATCCCTTTACGACGAGTTGTATCATCTTGACGAAATGAGCATCCCCTGGAGTAATTTGAACAATGATTCTGTTTATTACCAGAAGAAAACTTGTCGTATTGGTAATTCTCATTCGTCTTCTCCGTCTCCTTCAACAGGTGTATCTAGAAGTGCCACATTCAGTAAAAGAAAAACTCCTTTAGCTAGAGTGCCAGCAAGCGATCCTTTGACTAGATCTTCAAGTTCACTGCTAACTCCTAATAGAGTTGGAAGTCCACCTTTAGATCCTAATCGATCGAGTATACCCATTCCTCATGAAATCACAGAAGCAGATATCGAGCTCTTGGAATCTATAATCCTAGATATAGATAGACTCTTCCCCGGTGAACCATTTTACCATTCGTCGAGTTCTAATTCCCTTTATTCCAGAAAGCAATTGGTTGAGGTGCTATACATATGGTGCAAATGTCATCCAAGTGTTGGTTACAAGCAAGGAATGCATGAGATCGTTGGTCTCGTGTATATGAATTTATCGCAAGAAGGTATCCTGATTCAACGTGGTTCCAATTCTTCCTGGACCAGCGAAGACATGATGATTCTTAACTTGTATGACGTTCAATATTTACCCCATGATTTGTTCACTTTGATGAACCAGTTCCTCGTACACAGTGGAGTTATTGCTAATTTCTACGAAAGCGAAGCTGTATTATGGAAGTCTATAGAAAAGTTCAATGCCAATTTGATGAAGGTAGACCAATTGATTCACTACAATTTGATCAGCCAGCTTAAGATTGAGTCTCAACTCTGGATCATCCGATACCTAAGACTTTTACTTTTGAGAGAAATTTCCAGCGGTGGCAACCATGGTAAAGAAAACGACTTGGACGTAGTCCTGTTGTATTGGGATAAGCTTATTTGCAATTCCCAAGGCTTGAATGCCATCCCTGACTTGGTGATATTTCTGGTTATCCAAATGCTAATTCAATTGAAAACGGATTTGATAATTTGCGACTTCGGTGAAGCTCTTTCGTTGCTATTACATTATCCTATCCAAGAGAAGGTCAATAAGATGCCACACAAGTTTATTACAAGCGTGTTTAAAGATTCCACTAGACTTTGCGAAGTGAAGAACAATGATTTGAAGTTATACGAAATTGGACTCAAACTAAACTCCTTGCATAACCCTCACGTTAAGATAAACATTATACCTTCCAAGGCTCCATCTTCTGGGCTAGCAAATCAGCATACATCTTCTCGTTCTGATCATTCTTCAAAAGCTGAAAAGATGAAATTTGAGAAGTTAAGGTTGGAGATGAGACTCAAGAAGAAAACACAACAGATGTTGAACCAATAATGGTTAGAAATATAGATGGTTGGTTCAGAAATTGTGTATTCATTCTACTGATTGCTGAATAGTAAAGTTAATTTGATTTGAGGTATTAGTGGTATGAAGTATTTCGAGCATGTTGAAGTACTTCGAGCAGTTGTGGTACTTAACTTGTTTGGACAAATGGTTTACGCGTCATTAACTTGAATATGAACTTGAGAATAGTAGACTTTTTGAATAAGAGGTCATTAAGACCACTTCTTTCACATTCATTCAAGTATCAATTTCAGAGCGATACTTCTTTCCTCCCATACCTCATTAGGTACTCTGCCCAATAAACCATATGGAACCGAAAAGCACTGAATCATACGACGTAGTACATGATCAATACTACTATTGAGAAAACTACTTATTACATACATCCGTCTCTCTGTTCTAGCATTTTGTCTCATTTCAACAGCCTCTTGTTGAAGAATCACGATGATAATTCTAAATCTCAAATTTCCATTGCGAAATAAAATTCAGCTTCCATTTCAGACACAAGCCATCTTAAGACTGAATCAACAATGGGTAAAAGAAAGTCATCGGCCAAGCCACAGAAGAAGATCAAGCAGACCTTGGATATTACTTTCACTTGCTTGTTCTGCAACCACGAGAAGGCAGTGCTCTGTACCCTAGACAAGAAGAACTTGCTTGGTGAATTACACTGCAAGATCTGTGGACAATCATTCCAGACATCAATACATGCTTTATCACAACCGGTTGACATCTATTCCGATTGGATCGATGCTTGTGAGGACTTGATGGAAGAAGCAGAAAGAAATGGGACTGCTGTTGGTGGTGACGGTGAGGATGTTTACAGTGATGACGACTATGAAGGTGCAGCAGCATCAAAGTTAAAGGCTGCTGAATCTGAAGATGATGACTATTGATTGGTGCATTCGAGATAACTTACCTTCATACCTGCCAAAAGGAAAGAAATCGTACTGAATAAAAATGAAAGTATCAATTGTCCTGAAAGTCCTCTATGTGCTTTACTTCTGTATGGACACCTAAATTTCACCGAACTCGACAGCCATACCTTATTGTCAAACATGATGAAGGAAGTAGCAAGCAAATATAATTCAAAGGCCTTGTTGCCCATCACCAAATATCAAATCTGATATTATCAATCTCCTCTGTACTATAATAAATACCACATCGATATATATGTGCATAAATATAAACTTGAATCTACTTGTAATCTCTCTATTGTTTATTATCTCTAATCTAAGTATCTGTCAAAGGGGTATATTAGAAGTCAGATACTAGTTGACTACTTTCTCGAAGTAATTTTGCTTAACAATAGGTCGTACGCCTCATTAATGGTGTCACTTCCAGGCCCTTCGGGCTTATTAGTGTCCGTAGATTCGGTACTGGCAGGAGGAGATGTTGTTGTGGATTCTCTGATGTCTTCTTTCGAATTTGTTTCAGTCGTCATGGTTAATGCTTTCAATTTACGCTTGATATCATCCATCTCCAACCCATCATTTCTGACGTGATTTTCGTCAGTCTGGTCACCGTCTCCATTGTGGAATAAGTTCTCGAGTGAGATACCTTCTTCTTTTAACTGACTAACGTAATCAATAATCTTATCCAAATCGCTGTAGCTGATACCAAGCAATTTACGTCTCATGTCTTCTCCGGAAAGGGAATCCAAGGAGTTGAATAAATATTTGTAATTAGGGTCATCTGTGTGCGTATTGTGCAACTTGGAGAGCTTTAATACAGAGCCTTCTTGTCTGTCCAATGATAACAAATTCAATCTTGAAGAAGATCTTGAGTTTGCTAAAGGAGAAACGCTTGGTCTGGCTCCGCCAGAAATAAGATTTCCATTGGAAAGTTCCAAAGCAGAAGATGATTCCGATGTTGGCACTTCCAAATTATTGCTTGGGGATGGAATACCTTCAGCACTCAACTGTGTAGCCAACGACAGACTGTTGTACAAGGTATTTTTGCTGTTTTCGATAGCTCCATACATGGTCAAGGAATGAGGATGTTCGTCATCAGCTAATGAAATATCAATTAGCATCAAACCCTTCTCGATCGAAGAATCGATGAACATAAACCTAATTAAGGCTTCTTTCCCTTCCAAGTTCAACTCACCGCGCAATTGTAACTTTAATAAATCGTCAATTACCTGTTTCAACTCGTAACGCACTTTATGTGCTCTGGCAACAAACTTTTGCACTTCAGCAGACTTCAAGTCAAGAGCATGACGAGATTTCATCTCCAAAAGAGTGTTCAACTGTTCGGTTAAGGTTTCCAGATCAGAATCGCCTGCAGAACTTCCTGTACCTCTCATGCCGATATTATCCTTCTCCTTCTTCAACAATCTCTCCATGTTTCTCATCGAGTAGAGACCGATCTTCTCCTTGAAAAAGTCAGGAAACTGCTCATAATCACATTCTAAAGTTATCATTGTGCTAGAATTCTTTAATGCAAGGACCAACGCAGAGCCAGCACCCAACTCCATCTCGTTACCTAACAAGGAAAAGTATCCCAAGTTCTTGCAGAAAGGTAAGATCTCAGCAATTAAAACGATGCTTTCCAGTGAGAGGTTGTTATGCTCCAAATGAAGCCTTATCAAGATAGGGAATAAAGGTAATTTTGAGACCATATACCTAATAACTTCCTTATCGTTCGGAATCGTGCTCTGAGGTTCTTGTGATTCAGTTGATTCTCTCAGATCAATCAGTTGCACCTTTATTACCGGATTCTGCTTCACTTTAGACAACGCATCTTGTTCATGCACTTCTGCAGCGGCAGCTGCTAACGCTCTATCTTCAAAGAATTTTGGATTGTTAGAGAAATCAAAGTACTTCAATCTAGGGAACTTGAGTAATATTGTCTCCAAGAACATCTTAAAGTCATCTGTGAATAACGAGTTTGTTGAATTCAAACTCAAAAAAGTTAGCGATGACTTTTCAATCTTCTTGTTAAACCCAGGGGTCTTCGAATAGTTCAAAAGCAAACGGATTACTTCTGGATTTGAGAAATCATTGTATCCCAAATCCAAACCAAGAGCGAAATCTTGAAATAACCAATTCTCTATAATGATTTTGAGGTGTGCTGGAGTTAACTGGTTATATGCCAAACCTAATTTGTAAGTCTTTTTCATAACAGCCAATGTTATCAACTTTTCGAAAATGTCTATATCAGTGATACAGCAGCCAGTTAAAATTAAGTCTTCCATACCTCCTCTAGCAATTAGAGTTGCGACAAAGAGTGACCAGTCCATATCTGATCTGTTGGCAGTGTTGGAAACCATACGAGTTAAACCCACTTCAAATTTCTTAGACTCTTCAGAACTCTTCTTCTTTCTACGTTTGAGAACGTTAACTGACAACGAAGGACATTGGGTAATGTCTAATCTATTGAGCACTGTGTTTCTTGAAAGGAACCAACAAAGTAATGACCATCCCTCGTTATCAATCGGAGTGTTTCTCATGGAAAGTTGCTCTAGTTGCTTTTTGGCACTCATTGCAGAGAGCAAAATCTTGAACTGTTCCAAAGAAAGCGAGACACCATCAAATGAAACACATATAATTGGAGCGATACGAATAAAATCAGCAAATGTTTGGATTTCAATTAATGTCGGAGCTGGATTACGAATCTGCAATAATGGTAGCGGGGCCATTGAGCCCTTCGGAATTTGTTTTAAGATCGAGGGAATTGGCAAAATCTCACGAAGATGACAGCACCTCGTATACATGACATCTAGAGCCATCTTCTCAACTGGCATGTTATAGCTCCCATCATGGTTATAATGATGATGGCTTACCATTGGCTTATCGATAGCTAGAAGCTCAGCGTGCTTATCAACTGCAGTGTCTTCTTCTGCAGGATGAGTTTCGGCATGTTTGGGCGGATTAATTAATTCACCTTGGTCTAACTCAAGGTCAGACTCAGGTTCCGAATCCTCTTGCTGAACTTCTTCTCTTTCGTTTGCAGACATAAAGCCTAATGAGCCAGAACCACCCACGACCATACCTCCACCTTGGCCAGTCTGTGATTTTTCTATGGCTAATTTATCCTCTTCTGTTAAAGGATTGATCTTAATACCGGTTGGTAATACTTCCACGTTACCCTTTCTTGGTGCTCTAGATGGGATCTGTTGAGGAGGGTCAATAAGGAATGTACGAGAATGGAAAGCCACACGTTTTAAGGGCTTCAAATTCTTAAATGAGGGATGAATATTAACTGCCAGTGCGATATTATCGTCACTTCCATTTATTAGTGCAGGTGAAAGCGTACGTGTTGGCGAAGTTGAAGGTATTGGAGTTACCGATGTCACTTTTTCACCGCTAGCCCCACTAACCAGGGACTTTCTTGTTATGAAGGAGAATTTTCCATGATCTCTTGATTCTGCTTCTTCTCTTACTTTCCCAGTTTCAGTAGTTCCATCAGGAGGTTCACTAAATGTCAAGTTTTGCAGATGAAACGAACTCAATGACGAGCGTCTGCGGACATTCTTTCGCTCATAGAATTTCACGTATTCGTCGATTTTTGGAGTTGAGGGATCACTGAGTCCTCCTTTTAAGTCTAAAGGTTGCGGAGAAGTTGTGGTAGATGAATCATCATGGATTGAAGCTAACGTAGGACTCATAACGCTTGGAAATGGTCTATTTTCCAAAGGGCTTATAGATTCTTTAACTTCACTAACACTTCCACTTCTATGAAATCTTCCTTTCAACTTATTGAAAAAGCCACCCGGAGGAGCCACGGCTGCAACTGGGACTTGCTTCGGCGACTTGGGTGCTTGAGTTGATGACACACTCGAAGTTCTACTACGAGATTTCACTTCAGGTTTGGGTTCATATTCAGTCTTTGCAGGTAAAGACGAAGCCGATAGAGATAATGAAGTTGCGGAAGCTGTTGAATTTGGTTGCGAGATTGATTTGGAAATGCCATTAGAGTTCAAGGGTTGCATCGAGCTTGCTGTGGAGTTTATTGATTTCGAATCATCTCCATTCTCAGGGGCTTTGTTATCATTAGTCAGGGAAGCGTCTTCTGATATACTGGCCGTTGGTCGAATGCCCGAGTCTCTTAGGAACCAATCAACATCCTTTCCCTTGAGACCGTGGTAAGACTCCGAACATTGTTCAACCATTTGTCTAATAGCACACAAATCAATACCATCCTTTTCAGACTTGGTGGATTGCTCACTCATGCTTCCAGAGTCAATATTATCCAGTTGACAATGTTAACAATTGGTATTCGAATCTTTCAATTCTTGGATGATGGTGAAAGCGACGTTAATTAATCGCTTAATCTTTGTATTCTTGATCGGGGTTGAATGAAAGACGCTTGATTCTAGCACATACACTTTAGTGACTGTCGCTTTTCCGTTCCAGTTTCATAAGCCAGACTTTGGTGGTGTGATATTTGGCCGGGTAACTGAGGATGTGGGAGAATCGTGGGGAAGTTATTTGCGACATTATGGGTGCGGGTAGGCAAGATAAGGTGTTGTGAGGGAGGATGTGAGTCTTGAGAGAAGTCTTGAGAGAAGTCTTGAGAGAAGTCTTGAGAAGTTGGTGGAAGTTGGTGGCTTTGGAGGATATAGTTCGACTTGGAGGTCTTACTTTTGCAGCATATCGACTTTAGGCCTTTTTTGTCATGCTTGTTTGATGTACTACACTGCTCTTGCTGTCATGTATGCTCCTAATAGTGCGTCTGTCGGAATGTCGTATTCTTATCAGGCATGTGCCCTACCAATATGCAATTACTAACAGCAGGACCTGTTTGCTTCAGCAGTAGCTACGAAGACTTGGTGAGAAGTGGTGCTAAATTCTATTGGCGCTGACCATTGGTGCTGACCATTGGTGCTGGCCCCTGTGGATTGGATTACAAACGAATTACCTCGAAATTACTAACGAAATGCACCCACCTGCACTAACAATTACTAACTGCCATTGCCAATACAATTAGAGATCTCATCGCTGTTCTGAGGTCACCGGGCAACTCCAAAAATTTCTTCC